>JABCJY010000444.1:0-24495 GCA_013184415.1 Fusarium concolor
CTTTATTACTTTATTTTAATAGCCTAGACAATTATATGTTTTTAAACTTATTAAAATAAGAATTGTTATCAAATCATTAGTCATATTTTCTTTATATTTAGCAAGACCTAGTTTTAGAAATAAATATAAATTAATAAATAGTTAAAATCTTCACCGTGCTAACTTCCAACTATAAAGCCAGAATATTCAACGGGTCAAGACCCCAAATCTGTACGGACTAAGTAAAGGGAAGCAACGCTTTATCAAATCGGTATCTGAGGATAAATCTGAGATCCAACCCCAACGTCCCCACGCCTCGATACAACAGCTATAGGATCTTATGGTCCACCACAATTTCGTGAGCCTACAGTTTCAGAGTCCGTCGGATCACGATAGAAACCATATTGCGAGAAATCGCATCAGTTGCTTCTCCAAAGTGTCCAAGCTAGAAAGGCAGGATCAATCGAGCGGGCGTGTGCGTACAAAACGATAGTATTATACTCAGCAAAGGGTTTGTAATTGTCAAGAGGGCTGTTATTCCAGGCGATCTCGTCATTGCAAGGTCCAAGTCCTGGCTTGAAGAAGTGAGAAGAGCAACTTCAGTAGCCTACAAGCATGCGTTGGCCTTGCTGCCCCTGGGGAGCGTCGGCCGCGAGGGTGACAAGGTCTGAGAAGGAGCCCGAAAACATATTGCAAGTCTGGGTGAGACCGTCATACTGCCAGACGTCGCACTGCCCGTTCTTCGTGCACAGCTGGGCACAGTCGTGCTCGAGGATGAAATGAGTGGGCTGCGAATCGGGGCTCCCAATAATGTAGATTCAATCAAGCTAATAGTTGAAGTCGCGAGGCGAGCAGTTGCGAGAGCCAGCCAACCAGCCTTGGATGTTGTTTTGAGACGTAGTTTGGCTCCATTCTCCATTATACATATTGCAGTATCCACGGGGGTTAAAAACCCAGGAGTTACAATTAACATCAGCGACACAGGCCTGCCAACATTCGTAATCAGAATCAGCCGTGACAGCACTGTCGCGAGGGCCATTGGCAGGGCTATTGGCTTGGCCTTGATAGATTTGGCCGTTGCATTGGGCTTCTGGAGCCGCTGCAGTTGTAGTAGCAGCAGCGGTTGTCGTAGTCTCAACTGTGGTCGGTGCAAACTCGGTCGTGGATGCCTCGGTGGTAGTTGTTGGCTTGTAAGAGGTCTCGAAGTCGGTAGCAGAGTTGGTGGTCTGAGTAGCAAATGTGGTAGTCTGGTAGTCAGGGGCATGTCCACGCGCTAGAATGCACTATCGAATTCAGCACCTCGCGAAAACTTCGTTAATAACTCTCAGCTGCGCCAAAGTGCTCGGTGAACTTTGCTTTAACCGTAAGTACTGTAGAGCCTAGATTATGACTAAAATTGTGTCATTATCCTAATTGCGCCAAACCCAATGGGTAGACGCAGCACTAGAAACAAGCAGGAGAATTATAATAACTCTAGCTAAATCCCCTCTCTAATTCCATTCAGGCTTATCAGACCCAAGCGGCTTGGGCATAATATCCCAACCAACTTGCAAACCCTCAATCGTGGCACTATGCTTGATTGTCGTCATCGTTCCAAAACCCGTTTCGTTGGTTTCAAAGTAAGACTTAGGGACATCCTCTGGCTTCTCGAAATCCTTGACCTCAAAGCCACTTGAGCCAGGGTACTGTCCTAAACTCCGCAAGTATTTCATCATACCTGCCAATGACACATCAACATTCCAAGAGCCGCCTAGACAAGCGCGATGGTAAATAGCTGTCATAATACCAACGGCGAGCATAAAGCCGGCTGAATGATCGAGGGCTTGGCAAGGCATTGGTCGAGCAGCTTCACCTTTTCCTGCATGTTCAGCTTCGGAGACATTCATGCCTGAACAGGTCTGGACCAGTGAATCGAAACCTCGACGGCCGGACCATGGGCCATCAGGGCCAAAAGCAGACATGTTGGCAACTATAATGTCGGGGTTGATCTTTCTCAACTCCTTTTGTGATAGGCCGTAGGAAGCAAGACTGCCTGGCCGAAACCCTTGTATAAATACATCGCAGTCCTTCAAAAGGTTCAGAAGTTTCTTTTTGTCATCAGGGTTGTGTATATCAAGCTGAACTGTCCGCTTGCCTCGACCAAATTCTCGATCAACCCTCGGGAGATCGGGCAGATTTGGGCTGGTCACCCAAATAACGTCGGCGCCATGAGCTGCTAAGGTCTTGCCACATAACGGCGCAGCAATGACTCGGCTCATTTCGATCACGCGAAGACCTTCAAGACACTTCAGGTTTCCAGGCTGCATCCTGCTTGGCAGGCCAGTTGGAGGCAAATGCCAGACTTGTCCAACGAGAACAGGAAAGTCACTGACGGTTTCTGATTGAGGAAGCTTATCCCACTGACGATATGAGCGAAGAGCGTAGATTGCAACTTTGCCTTCTGCGGTTCCGCAGTTCTCCAGATCAATACTGGCCCAGTCTGCTGTTTCTTCAGACACTTGTTCCCGAGTCGAGTCAGGATTCAGACCCAGCAGTTCAAGTGTGCCTTGAGCATGAAATGAGTCATGGATTCGCACGTAGCCATCTGAAGTCTTGTGCAACCCGCCAATGGAGCCCCCAGATGGAGGTGAAGTGCCATTAGCCATGGTGTACAGCCGTTCCGACTTGAACTCCACGACGGCATGCTCAAGTGGTACTGTGACGACAGGAACTGCACTTTTGTTGCGAAGAGCATGGATCTGGGCGGCAGCAAGGGCTGATAACGCAATTGAGGCCTGTGCAAGAATCCCAATCTTGAACGATGAAGGAAGAGCGGGGCCTTCTTCGCCGGGGAGTCTGACTGATGCCAAAGCATCTTCAGGGAGACCGAGATGTTTCCAAACCTGGCTTACAACGTCAAATGACGTAAAGTTTGTTCTATAGGGGAGATTTGAGGTATTGCTTTTGCGCTTGACCTTGGCTTGAAGCACCGACGCTGAGGACATGGTGGGGGCCCAAGAAATGAGGGGAAAAGTTTTTGGGTTGGAAAAAGAGAACAGTTGTTGGCACGAAAGACACGAATAAGACCAGTGTGCGATTTGAGTTTTGAACTTGTTAATCTTCAGCGATTGAAACAGCTCATGGCATGTCTGTCTCACAAACTTCTCACCCCGCGTTTTGGTGAAGCTGTCGGATTCATTCCGGCTCGGTATCGAGACGTAAACACCGAGGAGCCAATCAGATCTCAGCACTTCCCGAAGTATCTATGATGGAAAAGGTATTAATAATAACGATACTTAGAAATAAATTATAAGAATACATACAAGCTGGTTTCACTTTGACTTTTGAAAAGCACTGCAATTCAGAACTTTCTAATAAATAACTAAATATGCGAATCACACATTCCTTTCTATCTTAAGCTAGGTAACGACTGATACAGAGGCAAAAAACCAGACAAAAGAGAGGAAATACAAGATACTTGCGATACAAACAACAGGTGTACAAATAGATATATCCAACCATAGGTCATGTCTCCTCCAATTAGGGAACTTGTCCTTTGATCCACTGCAGCCATTGAGTAACGGTCTGAGGCTGACGGTCAATCCGTAGCATATCGTCATGCAATGGAACGAGTTCTGACCCATCCTTCCCTTTCTTAACCTTATAGAATTGCACGTATTTGCCAATGCAGAGCGCGGTCCAAAGCTGGCGCGGCCGCGTGTTACGCAAAGAGTTGACGTAGCGCAACAATTGAGTCTCATAGTCTTCCAAGGACTCATTTCCGGTAGATCGGGAAGCTGCCTTGAGCTCCAGAACCAAGAACCTCAACGTAGAGTAGCCGGTAAATACATATGTAACGTCCATATCGATCCTGCCAGACGCGATGTTGGTTTCATGATTCACCGAGAAGTTTTCGGAAATGGTGAAAACGTCGCTTAGAATAGTGTTCCAGGCTCTGCGAACACTGTCTTCTAATGAATTACCGGTGATCTGTCGAACATGCATAGGGCCGACTCGGCTGTACTCGTCATCCATGTACTTGAAGACATGTTAAAATGCGATTTTAAAAATGGAGGAAAGTATTCAAATAGCGTACCGTGTCTGTAACATCTTCCTGCGCTGGAAGGTAGGGTGGACGACCTCTAGGCATTGTGATGGGTAGTTATTGGTAGTTTGGATCGGTAGTGCAGAGTGATAAAAAGATGCTGTCTTGTGACTCTTGATGAGCTGTGGGATTCTGATTAATAACAAATCGAGGTAGCGCTACCATATATATATATATATATATATATAATAGTCGTACAGGCGGAACCGGGCTAAGCGCCCAAGACTTTGAAGCATCATGGTTCATGCATAACCGCGCTCTCTATTTCGGTATTTAGGCAGGCCCATTACGGCCTTAGAACAAGGGTCACGGCGTTTATCTTAACATAATTGACCTTGTAGACGGCCCCTCGAGCTGCGGTAGCATTGGGCGGCTACTAAATATAGACATGGCAGCAAAGTTAAACAGGCCATTGATATGATACTGGTACGTGTTCCGTAGTAGAAGGCCTAAATGAATACCCTGTCCCAACCGCAGGTTACATTATTACCTGAAACTTGACCTTGTTCTTGGCCCTGGGCGCTAACAAGCTCCAACTATACTGGCCAATTTTGGTGGCCGATGGGCGCTAAAATCGAACGGCGCTTAGCGACGAAACCTTCTTGCCTTGGAATTCAGGTATTGAAAGTGGGGTGTACTTTGTCCCGCCAACCTGAATCTGAACTCACTTTCTCCGTCTACATCTAACACGCCGTTTTTAATCTGCAAATTTCTTGCCCAACAATGAAATACTGCACTCTTTGTGGAGTGCCCATAACTGCAAATCTTAACGAGCGATGGCTTCAGGAGTTTAGAGTCGGTAAGTTTTTGGCTTTTCGTCATCTTTAACTTGATCGATACCCTGACAAGAATAGTCTGGGTTGAAGCCAATCAATGGGACCATATCGCCATTTCCGGAACCGGCAAACGTGGTAGCGCTGATGATGAGACCTGTGGGATTGTTCCAACTGACCCCCAAAAGCGCTACGACGATGAGACTGGACCAGGCACAACCGTCGAGGTGGCGTTGACAGCTAGCAGACCAACCATTTTCACACTTTCGCCCGATGAAGATGAATCCTTCTGGGGCTTCGGCTTCCACGCATCCTGCTGGGCTATCTTCACCAAGTACTCCACCCCAGACCTGGCCCATCTATTCACAGCATGCCTGTCCATGCCGACTGGCCTAGTCTCCTTCCTTAACTGGGGACACAATTATGGAGGAGCAGGCACACTCGAAAAGCATTATGAGCTGCCAACACGAGTGTCTTCGTTCTTGGACTTACGAAACGTGCCGAATTCCTTTCGAACGGACCCATTTCATATTCCAAGCCTCACCAATGCAATCCAACGAACTGCTCGTCTGCAGAATGATGTATTCCTGAGTCGTGTCAACTTCAGTGACCAAACTCTCCACAGAGATCCGTTTTCTCGCTTGTTTCCAGAGATCCTGCAATCAGTCACTGTGCTTCTGTCAACCTCGGAAATTCACTCCCTACGGCTTGCGTCCCCAGTCTTTGCTTCCCTTGAATTACCTGAAAGATTCTGGGCTTCGCGTTTCCAACCAGGAAGTGAATTCGATTTCATCCCTGAGGTCATAGATCATCCACCTGAATCATGGAGAGCTTTCTACTTATCCCTTCAGACATGGGCACTTCATGACCCAGGTATGGCTAATCGCAAGCGAGTCTGGGGGCTTACTAAGGACCTGCATCGCATGCTGTCTCAGATGGATGGAGTACCCTGCATGGGAAATGCTCTGGAGACGTGGTTTGAAAGCAATATTCAGGATTCACACGAAACTGATTTCTTTTGGCATACAGCCGCACGAGGCATCGTCAAACCAAACAAATCATTTGTCAATGGCTGTCGAGTTCTGCGGGCTCGTACTCTGAGCCTTTCGCAAAACCTACAACTACAAAGGATGTATGTGTCATTTGCGGAAACAGCTGAGGGAATGTTCGTTTCAGGTCTAGTCCTGATCGATCATAATGATTACCATCATGCTCTTGGGTACATACACGAGGACAACAAGATTCAGATTCATCTTCCAACTGCTCAATGTATCCAAGGATGGGAACTTGCGTTTCACACATCTGGTGTTAAAGCAATGGCGATCATCGGCGAAGATGGGACATTATCTGCTTGGGCAGGTGAGCCATCGGGTCTTCCGCGATGGCGCTTAGCTGGAGCTTCGGGTGTTTCGGCAATCAAAGCTGAATTTGATGTTAGTTGCATTTCATTAGAATTGTTTTCTGCCCATCACTGACAAACCTTCTAATATTTTCCAGGCTCTCAAACTTCTCACACTTGGCCGAGCAGGCACATCAACTGAAATTAGCTGGCTGAATAACTGCCTCTGGTATCCCGAAGTGCCACCGACGGGACTTATTTTCAATGGGAACGAGGGCAACCAGCCCCCAGACAAGTTTAATCTTCCAGTTACAACCGTCTTCTTTGGTGAGCGTGACGGCCGATATTTATCAACTCTTACCGAAATCGTTCTTTGGATCTTTGATATCTGCCATATCGCAGGCATGGAATTCCGCTTTGCTGATGCCTCCCATAACAGGCAGCTCGGAAACATTGGTCCATTTGATGAAGAATTTCCAGGACGAAGAAACTTCGATAACTCCAATGACAGCAGAATCTCCTTTACGATAGATGGTGCTGCAGGGGAGCGATTGGAGAGTTTTGAGGCTCAGATGAGCGAATGGTACCCTGTGGGCATGAAGGTAACCAGCAACAAAAACTATACATCTCTCAAACGTTGGGTTGCTGACTGTTCTAGATAAACACTACTTTTAATCGTCATGTGCAAACTCCAGAATATCCTTATGGAGCAAAGAGTGATTGGATCACTGTCCATCCAAAAGGATCTGAAATTGTTGGACTGTATTCCACCTGCGTAAGCAACCGTTTCCTTATGATGCGATGTAGGCGTCATTGTTGGGATTGAAGATTCTAACTTTTGTTTCAACAGGGTAACATTCTATGGGATCTTGGCTTTATTTCAACAAACGCCGTTGGGAGCTCCCAGGACACAATGAAATAGACACGGCCTTACTTATAGAGGAATGAATTCTCATGACAATCAACGAGAGTTTATAATAACTAGAACTTAGCACAAGCGAATATAAGAAAAAGAGAAAACCCTGCCCTTAAGCGCCGACTGTAGAAATAGGTATTTTATAGAGAGTGCAGTATTTCACTATAGGGTAAGAATCCCAATATCAGAAACAACTTGATATGTGACCTCAAACTATCTTTTGCTGGCTGTGAGACATTGTATCTAGTAAGTAATTCAATGAGAAAAGTTTATGTAGCAGGTAGAGGGAGTGAGAGTTGTTGGGAGAGATAGACCCCGCTTATTGTACCTGAAATATAAGGCAAGAGATTTGCGCATTTTTAGGTTGCCTGGGAAGAACTGATAAATAATGCATTAAAATTCCAGACCTTCATTTCTTTCTTGCAAATATGACCGCATGAACAGTATAGGACTATTTTAAGTTAACTATCTATTAAGACTCTACAACTTACCATAAGCCAGAGGACTCCATCTTTTATTGCCTCATACCATCTGTTCGACATACCAAGATCCAAGACAATGCCTGGAGATAGCCCACCATGTCTTCCAGAGCAGGAGGATGTTACAAGAACTGTGCGTCTTGCCATG
Source organism: Fusarium concolor (assembly GCA_013184415.1). Taxonomy (NCBI): domain Eukaryota; kingdom Fungi; phylum Ascomycota; class Sordariomycetes; order Hypocreales; family Nectriaceae; genus Fusarium; species Fusarium concolor. Next base: position 7,719 of record JABCJY010000444.1, read on the forward strand.
TATTCTTTTGGATTCTAGCTCTAACGTTTCTCGAGTATATGGATCCGCAGTATATCCCGGCTGGCCCACTTACCATTGAAGAGACCACCAGTGACTCATCGGAATCCAAGATCCGCAACACCTGGGGCCTCATTCTCTCATCTGTATTTACCATTTTCGAAGGCCTTAGGGTACACCATAAGTTCAAGGCCACAGACGGCTGGGAAGGTCTAGACGTCTCGTTCGTAACCGGGTCAGGGACAATTCACTACCGTGAAATTCACTTCCTTGTTCTGGAAGTCAAGGAAGACTCAAATCCTACTACGCCTTTGTCACGAGCTGCCTATGAAAACCAATTATTGAACAATTTGGATTCGTCAAGCGCTACAGAGTTGGGAGGACCTTGGGGCGTACTCTGTATTGGAAGTAGGGTGCAGTTCTATCAAGTGAAAACGAATGGAAGTTGGACTGAACTTGTCGCGCTGCATGATGATATGTTACGGATCGACCTTCACCCTAAATCCATTACCAAATGGTTAGAGTACATCAAAGAACGTGCCATTGGGGCCGGTAAGATTTAATGGAGTATTGGGTATGACGCATTATACCAGCTATTCGATTGCATGCATATTGAATATATCTGTTTTGTCAAGATCTTCACCTCAAGTATCTAGAACTCTTTGACTAAGTACTTACGAAGAAAGCATTAGTACCAAGTGCTGACCTTCGAGTAAAACAGAAGCATTTGAAGCGATTGGTCAATATATGGAGACTATATAATTCAAGTTTCAGATATATAAGACTTTGCAAGATTTAAAATAACATTGTTGATCGCTGTCTATAAATACTTAGTTTGGACAAATCAAGCTGACGTACACAAGGCGTTCCGATCTCGGGACACACCGAAATCACGGAATGTGGGCGTCGCGTCTAAGCCTGCTTGCGAGTTTTGGACCGCCATCAACCGTGAACTGGGTCTTTTACTTAATAAAAAGTTAGTATTCCCATGGACTTGTGTTGGCAAGGTATAATGGACGCGCGGCAGAGAATTGACCGCAATCGCTGGTTATCCAGACATTATCTATAAATACTGTCCATGGCTTGGCGCTTCTCATTTCGACTAGATGTTCAAGATCACATATTTTTACACTCTTTGTACTTTCAAACTTTGTTGACCATGCGTAAATCTTTTCTCGTCAGCATGGTTGCAATGGCTTCGACATCTGTTGCGGTTTCTCTCTCAGAACTATGCATCGTCTCGAACCTGAAGACTGCTTTGCCCTCCAATGGCACTCTTCTGGGAATCAGCATGATTCCATCTTCGATAACAGCCTCTACAGCTGTTTACAATGCTAGCGCTAGTGTTGGAGGAGGACCCATGCGCCGCGACACCGATATTTACAACTATTGCAACGTCACAGTCTCATACACCCACGGCACCAAGGGAGATAAGGTCAATCTCAAATACGCCTTCCCTGATCCTTCCAGCTTCAAGAAGCGTTTCTACGTGGCTGGCGGAGGTGGTTATTCCCTCAACACAGATACAACAGGAGGACTCAAGTATGGTGCTGCTGCAGGAGCTACTGATGGTGGATATGACGCTTTCAGCTACAGCTTCGATGAGAAGTTCCTTTTAGGTAACGGTTCTATCAACTGGGATGCGACATACATGTTCTCTTACCAGGCTCTCGGTGAGATGACCCAGATCGGAAAGTACATGACCAGAAATCTCTATGAAATGTCCAGCTCAAGCAAGGTCTATACCTACTACGAAGGTTGTTCTGATGGTGGAAGAGAGGGTATGAGTCAAGTTCAGAGATGGGGAGAAGAATACGATGGCGTTATTGCAGGAGCTCCCGCTTTCCGCTTCGCTCAACAGCAAGTCCTCCACGTGTATCCTGCCACTGTTGAACATACCCTGGACTATTATCCTCCACCCTGCGAACTCAAGAGAATTGTTAACGTCACTATTGAGGCTTGCGACAGTCTCGACGGAAGGAAGGATGGTGTTATCTCCCGAACGGACCTATGCAAGCTCAAGTTCGACCTCAAGTCGCTTATCGGAAAGAATTACTACTGTGCAGCTGAGACAAGCTCTTCACTTGGCTTTGGCTTCAGTAAAAGACAAGCTCCAGGCAGTCAGATGAGCAATACTCCCGAACAGAACGGTACCATTACTGCTGAGGGCATTGCTGTTGCTCAGGCTATTTACGACGGTATCTTCAACAGCAAGAAAGAAAGAGCTTACCTTTCGTGGCAAATTGGCTCCGAATTGTCGGATGGTGAGCCAACCTACGATAACGAAACCGACAAGTGGACCCTCAACATACCTTCAACTGGTGGAATGTATGTTGCAAAGTTCATCGAGCTCTTCGACCTGGATAATCTCGATAATCTTAACAACGTCACATACGACACCCTTGTCGACTGGATGGACACTGGTCTAGTCCGCTATTACGACAGTCTCCAAACGACCCATCCCGATCTCACAACTTTCAGGGAAGCTGGTGGAAAGCTACTTCACTACCATGGCGAATCGGATCCCAGCATCCCTGCAGCGTCTTCAGTTCACTACTGGCAGTCTGTTCGATCCATCATGTATCCAAAGCTATCCGACAAAGAGGCGCAAAAAGCTCTTTCAGAGTGGTATCAGTTTTATCTCGTTCCTGGAGCTGCCCATTGCGGTACCAACTCCCTCCAGCCCGGTCCCTACCCCCAGAACAACATGAACATCATGATTGACTGGGTTGAGAACGGCAAGCAGCCCTCCAGACTGAATGCTACTGTTTCTTCGGGAAATTATAAGGGAGAGACCCAAATGCTATGCCAGTGGCCTAAGAGACCTCTTTGGATAAATGACAAGAGCTTCAAGTGTGTTGAGGATAAGAAATCGCTTGAAAGTTGGACGTATGTCTTCAATGCTTTTAAAATCCCCGTATATTAGTTCTTAGAGTGAAGAATAGTGAGATATTACACTGAGGAGGAAATTAAGTAGTAACTCCACCTTCTTATTAAAGGTGTAGACGTATTTAAAGCTACCGCCGTAGACACTGAAGTCCAGATCTGGGGAGTTCGCAGTCAAACCACAGTCTATGACATACTTCTCGAAACTATTATTGATCCAATTAATCGACAAGATGACTTTTCTCACAAACAATAATGCACCAATCATAGCCCGTATTGAGATCAATAGTGCGTCGGCTATTTGCACTTCCCAGCTGAATTGAGTCAAGCCGCTCTGAGTCAGTCGTTTAATAGCCAACAACAGCCAAGGCTAAAACTAACTAGTCGCCTCACATTTTGTCCCTGCATCACGCATTTGTATCATGCCACTTTCCAATTAACCGACTGAACAAGCATCCGTTTCCCAACTCAGATGACTTCTCCAGGGCAAAGCTATGCGTTACCGGCATCGCCAAAACCCCGACAACAAACGCAACGATCACGGGCCGGATGTTGGACATGTCGGGAAAAGAAGGTTAAATGCGATGAAATCCGACCTATTTGCCGACGATGCACGAGACTGAATTTGGTCTGTGACTATACACGGCTTCCACGCAAGAAGTACACTAGACGAGCTGCCGCTGTTGCTTCTATGTGCACATCATCGCCTGTCAACCCGGCCACGCCCACGAATGGAGATGTCGCGTCGACTCCCAGCACCAACGCCTCTTCTGGTCACAGTCACTTTGTCGAGGAACCTGACCGCATCAGCCTTGGAGGTGGATCACTATCTGAGACACGGTCGTCAAATCTAGAGGTGCAACCGCCTAACAACCTAAATACTGATCAGACCCATGATTTTGATCTCTCACCCGACTGTGCCGACATCCTATTCCCATCCGATTATTCGGCAATCCATTTCTTCCGATTCGTCCTCCCTGGTATGGTCGGAACGAGGATATCACCACATAGTGGACCGGGATTGGTATGGAAGTTGGCCCAGCAAAGTCCCATGGTTCTTCACATGGTTTGCGCCATCAGTGGGCAGCAATGGTCAGAGAAGGCCAAGTTTCCCGACGCCGAAGTTGATTTTCGAAAGTTAAGATCTATCCAACACTATAGGGATGGATTGCAGATGTTGGCGGCTGTGACACAAAGCCCCGAAGAGATTACCAACCTGCCTCCCGTTTTGGCGACATTATGGCTTATGCTGTTGTATGAACTCAAGTTTGGAGATGGTTGTGGTATTGGATTTGATGCACATTTACGAGGGGCCACCTCAATATTGCTGGGGAAATTACAATCGCGTCTCACACCCATCATCGACGCTGAGAATTTCTGCCCAGTTTCATGCAGAATTCTCGTATGGCTCTCTCACGCAGACGGCGGTGCAGTGTTGAATGGCTTCGGGGGAGCTTTCAATTCCCTCCTAGGAGGTACCTCATACGCCATGTCAGAATCCGAAGGTCAAGCGCGCCTGGAACGTATCAGAAATCTCCAGCAACGCTCAGTGCTTGCCAACTATGACTTGTGGGGTCGGTCATATCCCCAGACGGAGTTGCTTGAAGATCTTCAGTGCAGTAGTCTATCTTGCCTGGATGCTGAATGCGGCCAGCTCAAGTTCATGGTTGGTGCTCTTGCTTCTGCTGAGTATCGCGACAGTACTTCACACGAGTCTTGGAGGCAGTCTGTTGCAGATTCCGTACAAAGTGTGCGAAGCAGGTATCGAGAACTGATCAACGTCTCCAACCGGCTTGAACTACCAGATGACGGGCCACACAGACGATTTGTAATGGAGTTACAGTCTGTGATTTCCTGTTTCCACGCTATCGTCGTTTGTTTCTTTCGCATTGTTCACGGAAACGAACCAATGGTATCTGAGCAGCGCGAGGCTATGAAAGAGATCATGTCATTGGCATTCAAAGTTCACCGCGATCAGGGCGACTCAGGTCTGTCCCGGCTGGGTTGGCCGCTGTTTGTCGTGGCCATTGAGTCAGATGACATGCTTCATAGATCTTGGGTGTTGGAGAGATTCGAGCATCTTGCATCTCATGGGGAGAACTATCGACAGGCAAATGAAGCTATTCGGATTGCGGTGTCGAGCCGCCCGCTCGATGAGAGGACTAGAGGCTACTTCCACGTAGTTCGCACCGAGTTTTCTCCACGATTCCTTCTATGTCAAGGATGCTAATTTAGTTGAATGAGATGACCTACTCGCTTTTGAATCTTGAATCTTGGGGCTAAAAGCTTGTCTTAAAACTGAATTTAGATGTGAAATAGCCGATCGGCAAAAGGTTTGAGCCCCTTAGATCAATTAACCGACAATCTTTGTTGGGGTTTAGACTCGAAATCTAGACCAACTTCTCCGCACTGACTTTTCACCACGCGCTCTATCCCTCCAGATTTCCCCATATCAAGATTCTCGGATCTGAAGATCGTCAAGGTTTAGCCTACTCCAATAGGCATGAGACTATTCATAAGCTGCTTCGTTCGATGATAGTATTGGCATCTATCTGCACTAGTAGCTTTATTCTTTATACTTAACCCGCCATGCTCGGACGGTCTTTAACGTTCTCAAGCTCGATTCCCATTAACTTTCCAACAGTTTCTTCATCCCCATATCTCAATCCGACCTGATAATATCCAGATGTGGGCACCAACCGGCATTACGGGGCCTTTCCAGCCCCAGTCAAGTCGGCTCACTGTCATGCTTCTCGTCGCAACCGCTGCTGTCTACGCGACCACTTCCGGTTACGACTCAGCTCTTATGAGTGGTATCAACATTATGCCTTCATACACCAATTTCCTAAAGCTCAATACGACTACGCGAGCCTTGAACGTGTCAGCCAACTTTATCGGCTGGGGCATCGCCTCCCTGACTATGGGTCCCGTCGTCAACACTATTGGCCGCAAGAATTCTATCTTGGTAGCTCTTTTGACTAAGCTCTTCAGCATTGGCCTGGTCACTGGCTCTCAGAACTTCGCAATGTTTCTTTCTGGTCGAATTATTCTTGGTCTGGCTTCAGGTCTTTCCAGTATTTCTGGCGCAACGTAAGTGTATGTGATAATATCCTGGTTTCAGAACTGATCCGTCTTGTTACAGTTGGCTGGCCGAGACACTTCCCCCAAAGATTCGCGGACTCGGACTCAGCATCACTTTCTCTGTGTACTACGTCGGTGCCTTGATTTCCGCGGGAGTTACTTACCGCACTGCTGAGGTCGCTGGAGAGTGGTCCTGGCGTTTTCCGATTCTTTTACAGAGCATGTTCTCTTTGATCTGCATCGGTTGCCTACTATTGACACCAGAATCACCTCGATGGCTCGTCCACCAAGACATGCCCGACCAGGTCCTCAAGGTCATAGCCTCGATTTCCGCCGACGGAGACCAGTCGAATCCTGAGGTTCTCCAAGTATACCAGGACTTGGTCGATAGCCGAGAAAAGGAAAAAACCGAGGGAAGAACACTTTCATATACGGAGCTTTTCAAGACACGCACAGCCCGAAGGCGTGTCATGCTTGCACTCTCAGTCGCGGTCATTGCTATGGCAAGCGGTAAGTCTCTGTCACTCTGCCATTGAAAGTAGACTGATCAAGTTAGGCAACAACATCGCATCTTATTTCCTCGGCGACATGCTGACCAATGCCGGGATTACCAACCGAACTACCCAACTTCAAATTGTATGTACCGACATCCTCTTATGCTTCTTTGTATTTTGCTAACTACTCCAAACAGAACATCGTTCTTCAATCTTGGTGTCTCGTATGTGCAATGGTTGGCACATTCCTGATGGACAGGGCTGGCCGGAAGACTCTATGTCTCTTTGCTTGTGCTGGAATGACAGTACTGATGTTCGTCATCGGTGCACTGACAAAGAGTACGATAATACCCCGCCCTTTGTAAATATCTAGACTAACGTTTTTACAGCATTCAGCACCAGTAACCAGCTTTCCGGTATCTACGGCACTGTGGCCAGCATCTTCCTCTTCATGGGTGCTTACAGCGTTGGTGTCACCCCCATAACACAGCTTTATCCTCCGGAAGTCCTCAGCTACTCCATTCGTACCAATGGAATGGCCATGTGGGCTGGTACGCTTGCCATCTTCGCGTAAGACACCTCGAACCACTCCATGCGCTAGGCTAACAAGGACTTTAGGATCGGGACAACCCTCATATTTCCAATTGCACTGGAGGCTATCTCTTGGCGACTTTACTTCATTATCGGTGCCTGGGATCTCTTGGAGACTGTCTTTGTGGCTGTGTTTTGGGTGGAGACTAAGGGGCTGTCTCTCGAAGAAATCGATAGCTTGTTTGAAGGGATAGTCTGTGATGGGCAGAAGGTTGGTGAGGAAGGTGGGATTGCCACCATGGCAAAAGATGCAGATGACAAGGATCAATCCATCTCCATATCGCACTCCATTAGGGAGTAGCAATGTGGCTGTTGTTCGACTTTGATATACACTAACACACTCAATCCTCGAAAGCAATTTTCGAATTGTTTTCAAGTTAGGTTTTAGTTCATCTTGCAGGCCACAATCTATCACACTATTTACTTGTTATGGTTACACAACTGATCGCATCGGATATCCGCTGTCTGTCTTGAAGGACATTGTCTTTGGCCCTCCACTTAGACATAATTTGGAGCCAAATGAGTGTCACAGGATTTCTAACACATATATTTGATCTCTTATGTCGTATTACCTTGATTTGAACTTCGATCAATTGAGAGTATCTAAAATTACTACCAGGAGTATGGTATAGACATCGACGAGTTCTGATGACACGTCTATGGAGTAATGGCATGAGAAACATATCTTCCGGTGCATAGACACTAAATTCACTTTAACTCCTCTTCCTAGTAAATGTATTGAGAGACATGTATTTATTGACCACCAAGTGTGATCGATGCACGGAGTCTGCTAATCATCTCGTCCGAGCAGCCACCCCAGCCCATCCGCTGCATCCTTGACAAATCTAGCACTTGCGCTATGCAATGGATAGTCATACCAGAAGACGTGTGGCAGACCTTCGTAAACGATCGTCTTGGTCTTCACCCCACTATGAGTTCGAAGTTCTCTCTCATAGATCAAAGCCTCGTCCCTCAATAGATCTGCGCCGCAGATTTGGAAGAATGAAGGAGGCAAGTTCTTATGGCCCGTTGGCCATAGTAAAGGGTTCCAAAGCGGAGACGTAAAGGCTGGCTCGACCGCCATATCATACATCTTGGTTGACTCGGCCGTGAGTGTCATGCCGTTCTTTAGCTGTTCTCGGCTGTTGTAGAGGGGCTTATACTTGTCGGTGAGAGCCTGTGGCATTAGAGCTGGTGGTACACAATGGTATAGGCCGGTGATCGGACGAGACAGCCCTTCATCCCGGGCCTTGTGAGCCAAGGGAATACTGAGAAGGGAACCGGCCGAAGTTCCTCCAAAGATGAACCCGCGACTAAGATCAGCTCCCATTGTCGTCGCGTTCTTGGACAACTTTATTTTTGTAAGTCAGCCAAATAATCCTTTTTAAATAATATTCGTTCTGACTTACCCAAACTAGAGCATCCCAACAGTCGTCATACGCCACTGGAAACTTGACCTCTGGAGAAAGTCGATATTCCAGGCTAACTGCAACGCAATCGAACCTTCGGACAGCTTCAACACAAGTCGGCATCTCCATCTCCGCGTTTCCGAGAATGAAGCCCCCGCCATGGATGAGAATAACCAGTGGGCGACACTTCCCAGTTGGGTCGCCCTTGCGTCGATAAACAAGAGCTCGGACCTTAAATCCATCTCTTACAGGAATATAGATTTCCTCTTCAGATAGTTCATCTTTGATCTTAGCACGAAGATTATCTGCATCTTGCTTAAAAAGAGCGTCAAACTTGGCTCTTGTTTCTTCCAGGCTGAGATGACTTGTATCACCTGTAAATCTGGCCCTCGCTCCATTTTCAATCATCTGCACATTCATTTCGTCAGTCAGGTCTAATTTACCACTAATAACTCGCCATCTGGACTCACCTCTTGTAGTTCGCCATCTAGCTTCGCGGCTAAATGCCAGGATTCAGGGCTATCGATGGAAAAGACTTGAGATGTCATTGTTAATGATAAAGACAAGATCGAACCGAAATTAGAGTGAAAGATAATAAAAAATGTTAGGAAAGGAGTATCCAATGACGAGATCAATTCTTTAATCAGAAGTCACATTATTACTTGTATTTGGCTGTTTAACTTCATGTTAGACATTAGGCAGCGTATGTTACTAGCATTCCCTGAATATCGGCTAACTTCGTTTTTCTGTCGGCATTTTGTTGTATTCAGCTCTCAGCCATAGACCTTAGCGTGTTATCTGAGTGGGATTTGCAGTGGAGTAAGTCAGCCACCAAATGAACAATTTGGCGATCGGCTAATTCGGAGTGAGCCGAACGACACTGCCGTTCTTGAAGCTTATACCCGAAATTGGGCCCGGATTTGGAGGTTACTAATTCTTGGTGAGCTGTAAAGAGGATGATTTTATCCGATTTCATACCTGACTCGAAGATTTTACGAGCTCCTTATACTGTACTAAAACCGCTGGTTTTCCTGGCTCATACGAAAAACAGAAACAAAGTATCAGAACAAAGATTACCCTGAAGCACAAGTATCAAGACACCAAAATGGATCATCTTCAAACCCACCACGTTGAGTTAGAGTCCGAGCCAACTATACCCAGAATCATCAAGCTGATGCTAACAAAATTTATTCGAAAGGTGTGATCTTTTAGACCCACGATTCGCTGTCCTGAAGCAGTCGCTGGTGAAGCCTGAGAACAAGCAGAAAGTTATTGAGTCATATGAGCGGCTTGTTACGCTTTTAAAAAAGGAAGTTGACCATATTGATCAACACCAATCTGCCTTGATTCCTGAAATCAACTTTGATGATGTCCGCAAGAATGGTAAGTGACTCATTTCCAACCTTACTTTCACGGAGTGTGCTAACTTCACTGTAGGTGGCATTCTTCCTCCTGATTTCGCCAAGCTGGTACATGAGAGAGGCTGCTTAATTCTCCGAAATGTCGTCAGTGAAGAACAGGCAGTCAGCTGGGAAACGTACCTGAAAGATTACACCAAACGCCATCCTGGTGTTGGAGGACACCCAAAGCAGAAGCCAGCAGCCTGGAACGTGTTTTGGACTAAAGCACAGATGGAAATGCGAACCCATCCAAGAGTCTTGGAAGCTATGAAATGTGTTTCCAGGCTGTGGCACGTATCTGACCCCACGATCCCCATTGACCTCGATAGCCAGGTTGTTTATCCTGATCGGATTCGTATTCGCTACCCTAGCGATGACCCTGGACAATTCCCGTTGGAACCGCATATGGATAGCGGCGCTATTGAGAGATGGGAGGATGAAGAGAATCGGAAGAATTACCAGGCTATCTTTGATGGTAATTGGCAAGACTGGGACGCGTGGTCTGCGGATCATCGTATCAAGGCCCAAAGTGACCTTTATCACACGGGAACAGCATGCTCGGTCTGGAGAAGTCTTCAAGGGTGGCTCTCCCTTTCGCACACTCAAACAGGCGAAGGAACGCTGCGAGTTCTGCCAAGCTTAAAGCTCTCCATGGCATACATCATGCTGCGACCCTTGTTCCATACTGGAGAGTACAACGACTCGTTACCTACGTTCCCAGGAGCTACTCCCGGCCAGACACAGTTCTTCCCTACGGTTGAAGGCCACCCGGACCTCGATATAAAGCGAGCCATCGTGGGAATCCCTCCTGTTCGTCCTGGCGATTACGTCTTCTGGCATTGTGACTTGGTCCACGGCGTGGATCCTACAAACCCCGGTCTTGTTGACTCAAGCGTGTCGTACAACGCATGCAACCCTCTTACGCCTTACAATATCGGCTCTCTGATGGAAACCCGGGAGGCCTTTGAGAAGGGAGATGTCCCCCTTGACTTTACACGTTCACATGGTACATGGGAAAGAGAGTATCAGCATACGGATTGTGGAGCCAAAGTTGAGAATATTCTCACCAAGGCGGGGCTTCAAGCAATGGGCCTAGATAGACTGGATACGGAGGAGGATAGTTTGACACAGGGTCAGAGAGACGTACGAGATATGGCTAACAAGAGGTTGGGGTTGTCAATTGGGCTGATGGAACAGTTGACATCTGAGTTGAAGTAAGAATGATACTTTATTGCCTCGATATTAAAAGATGTACTTTAAAAACCCATGGAGATTATTCCCAGGTAACCGCTCTCTCGGGTGCAGGTGTCTGTACCACCGTGATAACCTCAGTGTCGGTATTGTTCCACTCTGTTGCTTGAGACTCTCCACCCCGGTACCAGTTTGTCTCGGGATCGCCAAGACATTCCCCCACCGTAACAGCTAGACATTGTCCGATCAGAAACACGCCACCAACTTGGGTCATAATAGCTTACCTCTTTTCCCGCTTCGAAGCGTTGCCTGGATAATCCGAGGAAGGATATTCTGAACGGTATTCTGATGTATGTCATGCATGAGGACGATGGAGCCGCCATTGTTAAGCCCAGCGTAGTATGAAGCTAGAGAGGATTCGACACCGCCAGAGGAGTGACGCCAATCGTCGGTGTCGATATCAGCGATGATGACTTTGTAGCCCAACTGGCCCATAATCCGAAGAGTTTGGGTGTTAAAGCTAAGATAGGGAGGACGCATGTAGACAGGATACTTACCGATGATGTTGGTGAATTGATTGCTGAGCAATGACATTTGCTGTTCGACCTCGAAGTCGCCCAACCCTGCTAGATCTGGATGGCCATAGCTTGATAAAGTCAGCAAATCGCGCATCAATCCAGTGATCTGGAAAGACGCTTACGTATGTGAGGCAACTTGATGACCTTCGCTAATCATCCTGTTGACAGTCGATTGATAGTCCATGATATTCCCCAAGTTGTACCCATTGAGGAAGAACGTGGCCTGCATTCCAGCTGCCGCAAGTTGATCGAGTACAGACTCGGTGTACACAAACGGACCGTCATCGAAAGTGAGAGCAATGGTGTTTGGCTGAGTGCAGCTGTAGACGGCGGAACCAGCTGAGATAGCTCTCTTTTTGGGGTAAGTGGGGATCAATAGGGCGGAGGCAAGATGGCAAACAGAGGCCAGTACAGCGAGACCATGCATAGTGAACTAAAGGTTACTAAGCCAAGGAAGAGAATGAGGAAGTGAATGAAGAAGGGAAATCAGCATTGACATGCACGAGTTCCGACCGAGCTGAAGACGGCGCTTTATTATATCCGACTTGTTTCCCTTCACTAACAATATTATCAATTGAGATTGGCCCAACAACAAACGCCTGTGATCGTGTATGCAAGGAGGAAGCTTAAAACGCTAAATACGATAAGGTTCTCGGGTTTCCAGAGCGACCAGGGGGTTTCGGGGCTTTTCTGAGAATAATGGCTGATGTGGCTTGGTCTAGTCTCAATATTGTCTCAGTTTGAGCAGCAAACATTAAAACAGAGCCAATAACAAGTGACACCGCATAATCTAAGCATCACCTTCCACGATAGATGCGGGTCTTTTGTTTTCTTGGTAGATGTTAATGTATTTTCAACTGTATCTTATCCCTCGTATTGCCAATATTTTGTATTCGTGATTTTCGTGTCGCATATCCCTTGATGAGAATTTGGCCTTGGCAGAGAGGGGTTTGTTCGTGATGACGAAATCGATAAGCCACATTTCGGACTCGAAAGCATCTTTATCACAACAAACAGAATCAAAGATGCTGGCAAGGCGTATCACTCGCTAGGCGTATAGTAATTCGATGGAATAACCCCTGTAGCGTTTTGTATCATATTTCAGTTAAAGGAAACAAGATATCTATACGCCGACCTGCTTAAAGGTCTGCCCAAAGATCAGTTGAGACATATCTCAGACCCGAATCGCAAATCATGATTGCAATCGTCTTTCCCTTCATCTCACCCTTAAACAGCTCGATTGAAGCGCTGATGTTTGTACCACTAGAAAAGCCCCCAAAAATACCTTCATTTATCGCCAACAACCTAACCTCCTGCCTTACCATATCCCCGGTAACTTGAATATATCCATCCACAGGTACATCCTTAAGATACACTAGATCAGGCATTGCATAACCACTGCTTTGAATAGGATGCTCTGGCTGTGATACTGGTTGCTCGGATGGAACAGCGGCACCTTTGGGCTCAATAATAAAACACCTAACGGCTGGGTTCAATGACTTGAGCTTCTTTGTGACACCAGCATAGGTTCCTCCCGAACCGACATAGTCAACATAGCCATCAACATTGCCATTCGCATGCTGCCAAATCTCCATGCTGGTCCCATCATAGTAGGCCAACCAGTTGCTGTCACGGGCAAATTGATCAGCACGAAAAGCCCCCTTTCTACCTCGATCTGTCTCGCCTCCTTTTCAACAAGAGCTAGGTCAGGACGTGATACCTGTCCAGGTAATGACCGGTGCATTTGGCCAACTACAACAAACTTCAGCACCGAGAGCCCTCATCATACGACCCCGCTCAATTGAGTTTCCTCGTTGACATCAGCTGGGGAAGGCCTGGGGAAGTTAAATAAGGTGGTCAAGATAACGGCTAGTGGAATACACTCCATTGAGGATCCTAGGGCAACAAAACTTATCGCTAATAAGAAGGCACTTAAAGATTTGCTAGACAAGTTCAAAGGAGCTCTTAATGCAGGCAAAGTCAAAGATCTTAAAGTGGCCCTGCATAAATACGCCAAGCTAGCCAAGACTTGTAATGCCGCTGTACTTAAGTATAATACTGTAGTGATAACGCTGGTCAAGGCTATACAAGATCTCAAGTTTTATACCAATAAGCTTCTGTCTTAAACTATCATTTGTGGCAAGGAAAGCGCATAGCGATAAGCAGGGAATCGTAAGCAACCAATAATTTTTGTCAAATGTCTGTAAATTGTAAGTATTCGAGTGAGGGGGTTTATTGCTCTTATGTAAAAAGAATGCATCTTTAGCTAAGTACACTTGTAACTGGTACAAACATCAAGTGCAACCTTCTGTGTGAACTCGTCATACTACTCAGAATCAGAATTGTGTTTCATATTCTAAACATTGCAATAGAGCATTAGGTTCAAGATAAAAGATAAAACAGACAGACACAGATTAAGGACACATCTTAGGAATTATATATATGGACTGCGAAAACGACCACTGAGCTAATTCGATAGGCTTTTACTACATTACTAGTTTATTCCTGTTACTCGCTTTAAGCTAATTATATATTTCATTATTGCAGCCACAGAAAAACAATCGTTTGAGGTTTGTAGTTAACAAAGGTTGTAATTTCTTTTCTAAGATAGTGAGGCCCCTGCCCTCGTGTTCTTGTAGCATAAATGTCAGCCTAGGGAAGTCGAGGATGTAAGCACTGGAGAAAATTCTCAAAATAGTTATTCTATACCTGCTGTAGCCCGAGCTAGGGCATGTAGCCTAATAAAGATCCTTCCTTCGCTGCACTCCTCTTCCCATTCCCACGCCCATTCCTCGACCGATACCAGTGCCGGCCTTGCGTCGTCCTCGACCGCTACTATCGTAAGAGGAATTCACACTCGGCTGATCGGGCCAAGGTACGTCGTTGTCGACCGCTTTCTGTTTTGCTTCTGCCTCTAATGCGTGCTCCTTCCACTCTTCACGAATTTGTCGTGGAGACTTTCCCGCATGATTTGGCTGGTCCATCATCTCAATCCCCCCGGCTTCGATTAATTCTGCCATAATGGCCTCTTGGTCTTTGAAAAGTTCCTCTGCTGTCTCCTTCTTTGTTAGTATCCGCCCGTCATGAGCGGTGTCACCCCAATAGGGAGAATCTGCAACACTGTGAAGCGGTGTTTCTTGATACAAATTTCTTATACTGACATCAGCGCCATGCTTGAGCAAAAATGATACAGCATCCGAATGACGCAGGAACCAGGCCGCGTAATGCAGGGGCGTATTTCCATAGACATCGACGTTTGTGGCCTTGGCGCCATGGACGAGCAAAGTCTCAACAGCAGTTGTGTCAACTGGGCTGTAGCCCCATCCGCTGTGGAACAACATGTGCAGAGGCGTTTGTTCATAGACATTACATATACTTGCATCTGCACCCCTATTACATAGCAATCTCATAATAGGAGTGTGCTGTCTGCCCAGACGACCATAAAATAAGGCAGCATAGTGCAAGGGTGTATTTCCACCATTGTCCTGGATGTTAATTGTCTTGGGATCGTTATCCAGCAGAAGCTTAATGGTATTCGTAACGCTTTCGGCATTCTCTGGAATTCTTGAGGCAGGGATTGCGCTGGGACTGTGGGTCAATTGGCATTGAGTAGCCCAGTGAACAGGAAGCCTTCCTTGACTATCGGGGCGGGATGTCATGTCTGTGATGTCGACTCCATTGCCTCTGTTACTGATCAAAACTTCGACTGCTTTGAAGTTTGCATAAAGACTTGCGACAGAAATCGCAGTAACATCCACAGAAAGATCCTCAAAATCAAGACGTGGTATGAAGCCTACCTTGTATCCTATTTTGGCATGTACCTCGGCACCACTGTCGATGAGTCTCTGAATTAACTCAGGACCCGCCCACTGTACAGCCGAAGTTAGGACAGTCTCTGAAGCCTGAGCTTCTCGACGGTCATCGTAGCACGTGAGGGAGTCAGAAGCACGTGCACCTCGATCAAGGAGCAAATGCATCACAGCCTCGTTATTGTCAAGGCAGACTTCTTGATGGCCGAGGTAATCAATAGTTCTTGTTCCTCTAGTATCAGCAGCAGACAATATCGCACTGTCGCCATTATTGCCTCGCTCCTGGATATCGGCGTACAATGGCTGGTTGTCAAGGAGGAATCGCACCATCTCCACACGACCCCATTGGGCGGCGGTAGACAGTAAATCGACTCTGCGATCTGGAAACCTGACTCTTTCAGAGGGACCATTGTCTTTAGAGTAGTGAGCCAGAATGGTTTGCAGTGCCTCGACCCTTCCACTTTGCGCTGCCACGAAGAAAGGATCTGTGGCAGAGTCTTCAGGGCCCGGCTTTTCGATGGCCCAAGGGGCAGCATTGAGATACTGCTGAAGCATCTCGACATCATTTTGACAAATGATCTCGGTTCGAAGGTCCAATTCTGTCCTTTCAAAAAGAACAGAACCATCTCGGTCAATAATGCTCAGTGGCGACGGTTGCCAGTTTTCTTGGTCCCCATTGGCATCGATCTCGGTTGGGTCTCGGCGATATCTCTGATAGGGTGATTCAGTTTCAGACAGAGTAGAAGCCATGGCCGTAAAAAGCTGAGTTGGATGAAGGATCGGGAAAATGATTCGATAGAGATTACAAATGCGCGGACTCACGGTTGGTACTTATAAAATTGGGTTGGCATTGAGCTCTGACAAGTGGAGCATTGGTTGATTATTTATAACCAATCAAATTTAGCTATGGTCCGGTCAAGAGTCAGAGTCCAAGCTCGAATGCTACGTACAGTCTCCATATGCCTGCCTGGCTAATGACACGCCCCTCCAAATCTTGTCCATAAGGGAGCGTGATTAAAAAACCCAAGTTCTTATTAACACAGACATAGTAATGCAGCCAGAGACCAGAATAGTCATCACCAACCTTAGGATTCCCAGGTGTAAAAGTCGGCTAGCTTGATCTTGTACTTCTCAGCAATAGAATAGCATCCGTCACCAATATCAACGTAGTGCCATTTATTGCAGCCATCGACGATGCCAGGCTGCTCGGGGCTGTGAGATGGTTCGCTTGTAGAGGTATGTGTAACTGTAGCCGTAACTGAATTGGTAGCTGTAGCGGACTTGGTACCCGTAGTGGACTCGGTCGACGTCGCTCCAGGCGTAAGTCACGGGACCGGGTTC
>JABCJY010000445.1:0-44945 GCA_013184415.1 Fusarium concolor
TCCTCCTCCTCCTCCTCCTTCTTCTTCTTGACAGTTTTCTTGACAGGCGTTTTGCGAGGAGTGCGAGGGTGTTTGTTGACCTTGTCGCCGGACGCAGCAGACTTGCGAGGGCTGGCACCAGAAGCGGCAGTGTCGCCACGCCAGCCGTGACGGACGGACATCTGGCGGAAACGCTCCTTGGCGCATTTGGCGTCCTTGAGGCTCACGGTCTGAGCGACCGCATCCCAGTCGGCGTCGGGTTTCTGGGTCATGTTGTCGAAGATGGCCTTGATGAAACGAAGTTCGCCATCGGTGAGGCCAATGGGGGAGCTATCCTGCTCAGAGTTCTTCTTGGGGGGCATGGTTGATAGGCTGCATTGTGGTTAACGGGGATTATGGCTTTTTATATCTGATAAGTGGAAAGGAAGGTCTTACTGGTGCTTGAAAATCTTTGAAAAGTGCAATGTGAGAGGTTATTAACTTCGCTTGGTGCTCGAAGTTGAAAGCTGCGAGAAGAGTGTTGTTGTGAAGATGAAAAAGTTGCGAGGGGGGATGATGGGACGAGATATTTTAAAGCTGGGGGGCCAAGTGAAAGTGCCAGAGCTTTAGGGTGAGTTCTGGTTAGCTTAGTTTCATGAAGCAGGCAAACAGTAGCTAAATTTGTATTGTTCGAGTGCGGTCACCGAAACAATGGCTGGCAGTGCCAGGGCACAGGCAGCGAGAATGGGCAAAGCGAAGAGGCTGCAGGTGATTTCACCCCTAGTGACGCACAGGCGAGACTCGACAGAGCTTTCCCGAAAGTCTGGGTATTAAAGTCAGTAATAAAGTGCAGATTCATTCGCAAACCCGACCCAAGTGAACCGAGTCCTCAAGCTTAAGCACTCAGGCCTGGCACTCCTCAATCACCGCTCAGCATGGGGCCTCTATCGCTATTAGACAATCAAGACAAATCACAAATACCAAGAGCTTTTAAAATATGTGCTAGACTGTTGAATTCATCCTATGAGACTTCATACTTTGCTCTGCGTTACTATGCCGCTATAGCTCAGGTCCTCAGATCCCATATCCATTATGGCCACAGCGCCCCAAACCTTCCACAACCATGGTAGATCGTAGCCTTCAACCAAATGACCGAGTCGTTTCATTTAACTCATTTAGTTTACTGCTGGAAGAATGGGAAGTTCATGGGATCGATCTCATCATCTCCATGATCCTCCTTCTCTGGGGTTTTCTCCATGTCGCGATCCTCAGCCTTGATCGTGGACTTCAGAAGATCCACATCCTCGTCATCGTCGAGTAGAACTTTTCCATCTTCCTTCTTGACCTTGCCTTTCCCCTTGGCGCTACGGGGGGCCTTGGAGACCCGGGCGCTGGTGGGCTTTTTGGGAGTGGCGTGAGTACGAGTGGGCGCGGTGGTCTCGGTAGAGATACCAAGCTTGCGCTTGACTTGGCCGAAGCGAACCTGGAGTTCTGAGTTAGAACGTGAGCGCAGATAATGGGCCTCATGGTGAGATAAAAGGGGATGGGATGAGATGTGACGACGGTGGCAGAAAGGGGAGGCATGGTAACTCACCTTGGCGACATCGGCATTCTTGAACCCGGCCTCATTGGCGACAGCGTTCCAATCAACGTCAGCTTTGTTTCGAGTATGCTTGACGATACTGAAGAACAGCATAGCCTCAGCGGCAGTAGGCTCCTTCTTGTTGTCGGCCATGGTAGTGATATTCTGCGCAATGAGCTTAATGAATGATCTTGACAACTTAAGCAAGTGGTAAAGATTTATTACCTTTGTTTTAGAAGTGGAAGTTGGTGTATTTTTGTGGTGTAGGTTATAGAAGATAGGTGAAAGTAGAGAGAGGGCGGAAAGGATGAATCTATATGCCAAAGTAGCAAAGAGGTTTAGGCCTTAATCATAGGGAAGAAAGAATCACAAACTCAGAGAAATTTAGGAGCTTAGGTGCCTATGCCCCAGTGTTTGACAATAAGAGAGGGAGTTGAGGAGAGCTAGTGGATATAGCAAACAGGTGCATGCAGTGCAAGCGAGAACTTGTTTACAAAACTAAGGCCTGAGACTCTCTACTTGCAATAGTTGCGCCGCTAATAAGATTTGCTTGTAGTTTGTACTGCTTCTAAGGAACTATGCCACTGCTAACTATTAGTTAGATAAACCAACTAATATTAAGCCAGAGTCAGAATACAATATCTAAGGTATCATGCTCGAGGCAAGACTTGTGGAATATGAAAACAAGCTGTAGAGGGAGAATATGGTATAGAGTTTTCTCTCAATTGGACTGCGAATAGAAAGGCTAGTATACAACTCTCATAGCAACATGTGAGTTCCAGAAAAGCAGACCTCCAGCTACTAGCAACGTTTTTATCCCGAGTTTGACGCCCATCCAGGAGCGATGATGATAGCTGCTAACATAGAGCAGACCAAAAAAGAGACTAGATCCAAGCAATACCCAGGCAGTAAGGAAATGTGAAAAGCAACCATGTGAAAGAAACCATTGTCATTAAGTCATAAAAGCAAACGCAGTCTACCAAGCCCCCAGTTTTATACATCAGTAATCCTCTATCTGTGTCGTATCGTTCTTTTCCAGTTGGGTATCAAAAGGAATGGTCATTGAAGTGGTCAGCCCACTCAGAGTTGTAGTCCAGCAGGGACGGAGCGCCGTTGGGATCGAGAGCAGCAGGGCTCTGATCATTGCCGAGAGCAGACTTGTAAGGGGTCAGGTCATAGGCGGCGTCGAACGTATGAAAAGGAGACTGAGCCATGACGATTGGATCATGGGCAGGTTGAGCCATGAAGTCAGGAGCACAGTCCATTGAAGGACCAAAGCCATTGCGCAGTCTGAGGTCTTCGAGAGAAGCAGGATTGATCAAGCCTTGGGTCATGTCATCACTGCAGGGGGTGAGGAATCGAGTGTTGGAACTGAAGTCGTCTCGGTTGTCGTTGAGGAAAGGGGATGAAGTCGAAGCGGGAGAGAATTGAGCCAAGAAACCATGTTGGTTCTGTTCTTGCTTGATAATAGGGCTTTGACGAACTTGGGCATACGACGTGAGGCTCACTTCTGACTCGGACTTGCCAAGGCTATCTCTCTTGGGCTGTTGTGTCTTCCTCGACTTTGTTACCCGGTTCTTGTCGGCAGGACGAGTTCTCTTCTGTGGCTCGTGGCCAGTGACTGTAGCACGGAAACGAGCGAAGCGCATCCTTGCTGCGTGTCCGTTGGTGATGGGCTGGAGAAGAACAGGATCCGAGGCGACTTGATTCCAGTCGATCTGGTTTGTATGTTAAAAAGCTGATTCAGCAGGTCAGCTATGATTGGTAAAACTCACGTCTTTTAGGTTCTTCTGGTTCAGAATGGCCAGAAGGAACCGAGCCATGGCGTTCTCGCTGTTGGGAGTCATTATGAATAGAGTTGAATATCGTGAAGAGCTGAGGAGAAGGGGAAGTGGCGAGTTGCGGCGAGAACAAGGCTGAACAAATAGGCTGGATAAGTAGAAGTGAGATGGATATATAGATTAAAACATGTAGTGATAAAGTTAGGCAGCTGTGGCTGATGGATGCCGTGAATATGCTTTATCGGGATGAAATGTTGGCCCGAAACAAGGTTGTGGAGTTGCAGATTCGGAGTTGATTTGACTCTGAGTCACCGTTATCGTGGAAACCACCACCGTGAACTCAGGGAGAAGGTTCGACAAGGCTGAAGCACACTCAAAGATGAATCGAGTGGACGAAAACGGTTGTAGATGAGCGGGTGATAGAGGATGCTCTAGAAGTTGAGGGTTTTCTGGCCAACGAGATGGACGAGGCGGAAGAGGAACGGGCCAAGACTACTCTCGGCGGGAAACCCGTCGTTGAATAGGAGGGTCAGCTGAGTGAAAAGCCTTCTATGAGTGCATATGTAGCGTATGAATTGTCATATACCGAGTTGAAGCCTGAGGAAGGGTGTAAAGGATATGGCACGAGGCAGATGAGGCAGATAGAGGGAAGAGGGAAGAGAAGAGATTGAAGGAGAAGCACAAAGAAAGAGGAAAGGAAGGGATTCGTATTATATGTATGACTGAGTCGGCCGGGCTGTTTGCTACCTTAGTAGGTGATGTGATGCCACACACACCTCCCGTCCCGTCTCGTCTCTTGTGGGGGAACCAAAGCCAGGCAGATACAGGGGGCATCTATCCCCGCCCAGGCACAACATGGGTCCCGTGTAATGCGCTGCGCAAGCCATTAAAAGAGATGTCTAAGAATGCTATGATCCATGATGCCGACGATGCTCCATAGTTGCCTGTTCCTCCTGTCAGAACTAAGACGATCACTCCCGCTGATGGAAATTGGGGCGCGACGAGGGGCTGCGGTCCCGCGAACACCGCGTAAAGTGGTCGCTGACCCCGGCTAAGCCCACTAATTCGAGGCTAAGACCGCTCGGCCCCAGCGCCCCATAACCCCTGTCTCCAGGGCAGGGTGTGCTGCAACCACTACAATTCAGCGGCGCCGCAGTTAGCTTCTCAATTAATTGTTTTGAGACTTAAATAGGTACCTTACCTAAGAGATGGAAGAGGCAGAATCGCTCAATTGAGACAAGATATTTTGACTCTTGGCTGATTTCATTTCAGACTGGCATGCGAAACTTAAGTGGTTTTACTGGTCTAGAGTTTCGCTAATCATTTCCCCATCATCCTTAACTCGATCAATTCTCGTAAGCTTAACCATAACCAACGGCAATTGACAAAGAGACAAGTTTTCCAAAGCGACACATCAAGCTAAAGCAACCACGGACAGGGGTGGAAGCCCAGGAATGGAGTGAAACAACAAAGTGTGACTCATCTCGCGGGTCACCGACGAATAATCAACGGCACATTGGGCATACGACATGCAACAACGCAGGGGGAAGATCAGTAGCCGACTTGGTTGGGCAACTTGGCGATCCATGGTGATAGCTATAGCTGTTCGGAATCAGATGTCCTCGTGGCATTTGCACAGGCAAAGATGCAATTGGTTGGGCGGATGAATTGAGCTTGAGCTTATGCTTCTGGTGTGCAGCAAGCTCAAACAGATGCATGTTTAGACAGTAATTGTGACGAGAGAAGAGACAGCAGAAGGAAAAAGAATAACAGGGATCGGGGTCTCGACGCTCAAGAATGAAAGAAATTGCACCATGCAGCCGATGCCTTTTGACGCTCAGCTGAGGGGTGTAGCCTAGAAAAAAAGTTGATTGTCGCAAGCCGTGACGACGATAGTGAAAAGCAGCAATTCAACAACCAGAAGAGCTTTGAGAGTCTGGAAAATTCTTGTCACGATAATATCTAATTGAAACAGTTAGATTTGCCAGTAATTAAAGCATCCATGGTTGCGGATGCCTCTGTATTCAATGCTTGGTTGTTATGGAGGGGATGAGATGAAGTGGGTGGGAGACGCGACGGGCGCGCAGCTGGTGGGACCTTGCTCATGCTCATCAGGACAGGAAATGGGAACGAAAGCACGTGAGGCGGCCTCGTAAAGAGGCTCCACTTGATGTCCTCTTTTCTTGTCCCCTTGTGCCCCCTTGCTTCACTTTGTGGCGTAGCTCACCACTCCGTTAAACTGATTTGGACGTTGAGTTTAATTAGTCCCCTTTCGGTAACCGTTTGCTCGGGCTCCACTATGGCTTCACTCCGTATTGGTTCGGGGCATCTTGATTTGCTGGTCTTTCTTTGTCTTGTTGATTTGTTGTATCAATCCAAGATTTCTTTGTGTAATCTGATTCAATTAAATCAACTTTACCTCACATGTGCCGACCTCCTATTCTCAGTATTTTGTTCTGATGAAATAGGTTCTTTTCATTTGGTACAAAACGGAGATGAAATTACGCACCAACTCACAACGCCGTCTACCTAGTGAGAATAGAATATTCGTCAAAGACACCTTCCCAACCTCGAGCTTCGTCAAACATGACCAAGAAGCAGAAGAAAAGAAACCATACGAAAAAGCAAATATCACAAAGTTGATCCAATTGTCTACCTACCTACTGAGAGGCTGATAAGCTCCCTATTGCTTCGGAGCTACCATTCATCCGGATCCGACAGCTGCCTTCCCCATGCCAAGCCCAAAAAGAATGGAAGCTTGGACCATCCATATCCCCCAACCTCGCGCCTCAGCGAGTCCCTTAGCAATTTCTACCTACACTATCAATTTTCCCATTGATCCAGCCGTTGCCTTAACAGCGTCTAACCATCTACAGTCGCGTTGCCGCCTTGTCAACCATCAGTCTTTGTCACGTCGACAATTACTTTATTTTCTATTACTCAGAATGAACAGTAAAAATTGGAATGACAGAGCTGACAAAGACTTGTTCTTTACTATTCTGTCTGTCAAGAACATTGGCGTCATAAGCGGCTCAGAATGGACCACTATTGGTAACCATATGAGAAGTCTGGGCTATGGCTTCACCAACGAAGGCTGCCGGTGAGTACTTATACTTTCATTCTCTGGTATCTGTCACATCCTCAGTCCTTTCGTGATTAGCCTCAATTGAACGATGAACTACATATCACGATGAACAATTCGTGCTGGTGCTTCGTTTTACGCGTCAAGTTGGCTTACACCTGAGTTGTCCTTCCGCGTACACTTATTCACCACACACACACATTCAACTCACATACTTGAACTCACATACTTGAACTAACTCTGCCAACATATTCCTGGCTTTATATACAATGCAGTACTAACATCGCTCTAGACAACACTTTCAAGGGCTCCGTCGAGCTCAGAATAAGGCAGAGACAGCTGGCCCTAATGGCGACACTGCACGCCGGAATGATCCAACTATGAACCCAATCACACGTCGTCCTGGTCCTGGACGAGGTCGGCCCAGGAAACAGCCTCCTGTTCCTGTGGCTGGAGTTCCTGGAGAGATTGCCCCCAACCAGCCCATACCAGCTGGTCTCATCCCTGGACCTCCCAACTCTGCGCCTTCTTACCCACATCCCCAGGCAGGTCCGGCCTACGGAGTTCCTCCTGGTAACCATCAGACTGCAGCTCCTTTGCCAGCCCAAGCTGCTGTGCGGCCTTTGAACATTTCTCCTCCGCCTCCCGCTCAACAGACCCCTGTTCCTAACAATGCAACTCAGCCCCAAGGCTCGATAACTTACCCAAGTCCACCTCATGCGTCTGAAACCCCTCAGGCCCCTGCCCATCTTCATCCTCTTCAACATGGACAACCCGGGCAATCTGCTCAGCAGACTCAAGCCGAGCAGCAACCCCAATCCGGTCAACAGGTCCAGCCAGGTCAGCCACCACAGCCAACTGCACAACCTCAGTCTGATCAACAGAATCCTGCACCGGAGCCTCAGCGAGACAATCGAGAAGCGACTGATACAAGTACCACTTCCCAGCCCGCCCCAGTTGAACAAACTCAAGAATCTCATGCTCCTGTAGCTTCGGGGCAGTTGCAGCAAGTCAATGAGGACATCGATGCCGATGCTGACGCTGACGGCGAAGCGGATGTCGATAATGACGAACCCAATGCCAAGCGGCAACGGTTGAGCTCACCAGAGCCCTCCAAGGATACCGACATGGACGATGAAGCTGTCTTGGCCCTTGCAGCTCATAATGGACCCACAGACTTTGCTTCTGAGTAAGTGTTTGTCAACCCCCGAAATTCTACATAAACTGATCATTTCTAGTTTTGCTACTTATGGTGAGGCATAATTGACACGACTTGAATAACATTGATACCACGGGCACGGGCGTTAGAGACTAGGAATTTCTTAGATGGCTCTTGTTTTTGCAAGGGGTGGGATAGATATGAACAAGCGAGGACTTGTATTATTTGCGACGTGTCAGAACATAGCGGGATATCTGTATAAAAGAGAAGGATCAGGAATTCTGTTGATGCGGACTGACAGTGGAGTATATTGCTTGGGAGCGTATATCATTATTTTCAGGTTTTTCATTGGTCCATAGGTAGATAGATGTGCAGCAATACCAGATTTATAGAGCGATTCCATTATTGTTGGAGGCTACAGTGCAGGGCACTGCCTCCAGGTTTCCAGACATTGCAGCGTTTCTGATGCCATAGTAGGGGCCGCCACCAGTTTGATAATATTCTTTGCGTGCTCCGCGCCGTTGTTCCCTTTGGGAATATAAATTGGCACTTCGATCAACCTGGCATATCTTTTCCTCTCTCACCACCAACCTCGTTCATCACTCTGGTCTTTGATCCAACTTCAACGTTGACACTTTCCCAAATCAATAACACCAACAAACTCACCATCATGCCTGGAAAGTCGAGCGACTGGGATAATGCCGAGTTCCTCATGGATCTCGTGGTTGGTCTCTACACGGGTGCTCAGGCGAACAAGAGCTTGACTCCCGCTACCAAGGATTCTATTGAGGAGTATCTCAAGGCCCGTGGATACTCAACTTCCTTTGACGCTGTTCGGTATGTGTTTTTATTTCATTTGCTCTTCTGAGGTGCTTTTCTGCTTCGCTTTTCGAATTCGAGTTTCTTTAATACTGTCCTGGACAGCACTGTTTGTGCAATTTGCGAGACTCACTTGAAGTTATGCGAAGTTTGTCACATTTCTTTGCAAACTCACCCGTAATCCTCACTTCTCTGTCCTAAGCCTTAGGATCCAGTGAACGCAAGGGGCCTCCGAGTGGAGATTATCTTCTCTTGTTTCCTCTCATCAACGAGTTTCATCTTCCCACATCAACACGCCAACAATCTCACCCTTCCCCTTTTCTGCCGATTTTCTTTCCCATCGTCACCATGGCCAAACGTCAGATCATGCAGTGGGATGCCAATGTGCACGAAGACATCCTCATCAGTCTCTTCCAGCATATCAAGCCCAGTGCTGAAGACTGGAGCAACGTCATGAGTGATCTGCAGCAAAAGGGCTACTCTTTCACAGAGGGCGCTCTTCGGTACAGTTTCTGAGTTTGCCTTTTTTTTTTTTTTTTTTTTTTTTTTTTTTTTTTTCATTGCCAACCTAGTGGCTCGTTTTCTTGTTTACATCTATTCTTCTGCCCCCACTCCTGTTTATTCATCTCGTCCTCTTCTTTAAACTCTTCACATCTCCTCACATATCATCTCCTATCCCCTTCCGCATCCAACATCCAAGCACAACACACACAAATATTCCCTTTCTTCCTTCACTATCATGTCTGCCCGCAATGTAAACGGAAAGCCTGCTCGTGGCTGGGATGCTGGCTCCCACGAGGATCTCCTTCTAGCTCTCCTTGAGGAGATCAAACCTTCCAAGGCTGTGCTCACCAACGTCGCGGAGAAGATGCGTGCCAAGGGTTATTCCTATTCCTACGATGCTATCAAGTACTTCTTTTGTGTCTTGCACGTTATTTTATGATACAAGACTAATATATCTCTTTAGTCAGCACGTCCAGAAGCTTCGCAAGAATCGCGATACCTCCGCCATCCAGAACTCTGGCGGTTCTGAGCCCGCCACTCCTCGCAAGCGAGCCGCCACTGGTACAAAGACCCCCAAGCGTACCCCCAAGAAGAAGGCTGTGAAGTCAGCCTCCATCGCCGACGATGACGAAGATCTTATGGACGAGAAGATGCAGCTCAAGATGGAGACCGACGAGTTGGAGGACGGGCTCCTTTCTCCCAAGGGTGCCAAGGGTGCCCGTACCAAGTCGGTTCTTCTTATTCATATTAATTAACTTTACTGACTCTGAGAAAGACTCGAGCCTGAGGATGAGGAGCAGCCCGTTGGCGAGGCCTAAATTCAAATATCCCTTGGTAAGTTGATATATGAGTGCAATCTCACACGTTCTCTTCTAACGATCTAACTGACCAGATGCACGGTCTCCAAGATCAAATTTGCATGGTTGACTATTGATGAGCACGAACGAAGTGGTGGATCAACTGGCTTTTTGGCCCATCGCAGAGAAAAAGGGGATGAAAATAGGCTATGATCACGTCCATATGCCTTAGATGTAGCGAGGCCTGCTATATGAGGGCAATACTATGAGCATGTCTCCGCGATGAATTCAAAGATACCACTCATGCATGTTCTTTCGGTTTCGTAAAGTGTGAACGTGCGCTCTCTGAGCGTTCTGCGGATATCGACTGAGTATCCCCTGAGAGTTCATTCAGCATTCTCTGAGCATCATCTGAGCATCCACCGAGAGGCCTATATATTCTCTCCATATTCTCTGACTATCCTCCAAAGTACATGCCAAGGATTACTTACATACATGCCTATTAAGGCTCTTGGGCGTTCCAAAAACTAGCCACGAGATACTTCCCAAGTATTATCATAAGTGTCTCCTACGTGCTTATTACATTCACTCTGAGTATTATGTTTTTAACACCAAATATGGTCTCCAGTGTACTAGGGCTTCAGCATATAGGAAATGAGATAAAGGCAGTGCTTCGGAAGTATCCAGTCTGTGCATTGCCTGCAAGTGGCGGAGGCGCTCTATTTCTCGGCCTGTGGAGTGAATAGGTATGCGTTTGATCCAGCACAATTGTGTTAGAACTTCACAATCATCCACTCTTCGTCCTCTCCCATCTTCTTTCACTATACATCCCATCGAACCCCGTGTTCTTCCAAGCATCCCACCTCCACAATCCACTCTCGCATAACATCTCACATCAACACCAAAACACCATCTCCTATCACTATGCCTCCCACCGAGAAGAAGTGGGATGCCAACGCCGAGCGTGACCTCTGTGTCGCCATCATCATGGGCGCTCAGGATGGTGAACGTATGCGTTACAACTGGCCCAAGGTGCACGCCTCCATGGACGCTCTTGGATACTCCTTCACCAAGGATGCCATCTCGTACGCATTTCTCTCTGTTTATCATTTTCAAATACTCACCATACACAGGCAACACTTCAGCAAGTCCATCATGCGCGACTTCAAGACCCGCCATGGCGAGACTTCCACCAGCGCCTCGCCCGCTCCAACCCCCAAGAAGACTCCCCGCAAGCGAGCCACTCCTTCCAAGGGCCGCAAGAAGAAGGTAGAATCTGAGGATGGTGACAGTGTCGAGGAGACCGCCGTCGATTCTCCTGCTACCAAGAAGATGAAGCGTAAGAAGGAGGAAGAGGATGACGACGACGATGTCAAGATGTCCAGCTCTACCCAGGGCAAGCGTGAACTAAGGTACATCAAATCTAAATTACCTATTCTCCGAGTTACTGTACTTACCTATCTATTCACAGCCCTACTGCTAGCAAGGAGCCTTCCAGTTTTGAGATGTGGCTCGACAATGGCGACGGTGTTTAGGTGGTCAGCACAACCACAGGACAATATCTAGAGAGATCATGACTACGAGGTTTTACCTTCCAATGACTTGTGAGATAACAAAGGAGATTTTTAGCCTGGAAGACTGAATCCTCATAAATTGAACATCACTCTCTAGTACTTCCCTAGCCAATTCTCGCGTGCAGAAGTGACCATGTTGGAGGGTGCAAGAAAAGGGAAGTCTAAAACCCATATACAACACTAAGAATATTCTGAGGTGCCTATTTATGATAATACAATTCTAAGGCGAGGGATTCGAAACGTTCTGCCAAGGCTCTTCTCTATCAAACTCTTATGAAGAACTACCTAGGTAGGTTAGTATCATGGAGTACCTAGAAAGACACTTCAACATATTTCTTATTTTCCGTAAACTCCGAGGTCCATAGCAATGATGCATAAAAAGTGTCTGGGAGTCCCCTCTGGTAGTGATCTCTTTTGCTCATGTGCCTTTGGATAATTGATAGTCGGACTGCCACAGTATTCCCTCCCACGTCCTGTCCTTTCATACTCGTATGTATCAATTTTTCATTACCAGTCTATTACAACACGTACATCTTGGCTTTCATGTAAGTGACCAGAACAATCAGCAATTGCATATGGGTCACTGATTCTGCCTTCTTTTCTTTGCCCATATGGTCTAATCAAAAGCGCAATACACTTACCGCATGAACTATGGCTGAGTCTATCGTGGAGAAGGCCATGGTAAGGTTTCAGTGCAGCGGCAGAGCCATAAAGCAATGAGTAAATCAGCACATCAAACAGCGAAAGGAACATCTCGATGGTTGTGATCATAAGACTCATTTGTAAATTTCTCCTCATTCATAGTGACACCAGTTAATAGTGTAGGCATCGAACAACAGATTACCTAGAATGGGTTCAACCAAGCTCTAAAACACAGCCCCTGCCACCCAAACGCCGGTCCAAGTCATCAGAATGCCCCTATTTATCGTGGCCGTCGACCATCCAGTCTGTTTCCCTCACTCGTTCCCTTCTTTTCAGGGGCCTTGGTCTTATCATCTCCCTCCCCCTTTCTCTTGACAGCACCTCGGAGAGTTTGGCCCTGACCAGCAAAGTGAGGCCTGTTGGCGTTCTCCTTCTCCTGTTCCTTATCAGCATCCGTCTTGACGGGCTTGATCTCGTATCCGAAGAAAAGCTTGTTGGGTGGCAAACGGAGAGCTGCCGGGGCACCGTCGCGCCGCTTAGGCATTCCTGGAATCTCCACGGTGGGGACTGGAGTGGCTGGTTTGGGCGTTGAGGCCTTGCTGCCCTTCTTGGCAAGCTTTTGGCCCTCCCCAAGGAAGTTTGTCACATTGCTTGTTACTGATGGAGCAATGGCGCTGTAATTGATGGCTTGGGCCATAGTCCCTTGGTTGTGCAATAGACCTCCAGCAGGGAGGCCGCCTCGTGTGCTTCTGGGGGTGCTTGTTCCACTCTTTCGCTCAGGTTCGACGTAGCCAACTGGCGGGGCGAACTCTACCGACACATCGGTCTCGATCATACTGACACCCATCTTATCTGTCTCGGGCTTGACGTCAAGAACAGCCACATCGTACACTTCATCGTTGTAGGCAAAGTTAAAGACATCACCCTTGGTCAGGGTGGCAAAGTTTCGAAAGGCCTTCTCCAGCACAGCCTTGGGATCACTAATCTCAAGGAAGTTGACAGACTGAGGCTGTAGTTTGACCATCTTAGCCAGCTCCAATGATGTGGTACGGATCTGGATCATGTCGCCAACATCCATACCAAGAGTAACCATCATCTAATAGGCGTCAGTGACAGGATCTTATAGTGGCGAGGATTTCCATACCCATTGTGGAATGTATGCTCGGCCCTCCTCCGCAATAAATTCCAGCACACCCGCGTGTGAGTGTCGTCCTTTCTCTCCGTTGATCAACTCCATGAGCAGAGGCCACTGCACATGGAGCTTAGATACCTTGTCAAGAGCGGAAGGCGGTAGGATAATCTTGGAGCCGTAATTTAGCTCTGGTCGTTCGGCTCCGGGGGCCATGATGAGAGGATAGCATCGGTAGTATTCGTCGAAGCGTTGCACGATGGGTCGTCGTCCATGGCGGGCCATGTTGTAGAGGTGCTCCGGGTTCGCGGGATCATACCCGCCGCCAAAGCCTGAATACTTCATATATGTTAGCAATAAACTGATTACATGTACACGGTTGGGAAGCTAACCATGGTGGCAGCTATTCCTTTGTGTGTAGTTGATTCAGCGATATCGCAAGTGCAAGAGGTAGGTCGATGTTGGAAATGCAGAGGCGGTCAGCGAACCGGTTGGATACCGTGATTCTTGACTCGGCGTGCTCTGATTCTTAGATACAGCGTGCGTCTTGAATAGTCGGAAAGACACTGGCAGTGATTTACTCTTTTAAGGTTGAGATGTTGAAGAGATGAGCTTGTCGATGCGCGCAAAGCCACAGGTAACGTGGGGCCTGTGGGGGCTACAGAGGCAGCTCTTGATGACGCAGTATTGGTTTGTCAGGTTCACAGAGGATTAACAACGAGCAAGCTACTGGAGGTTATCAAATATGAGCTTTGAATACACTTGAATTAATCTACCTATAACTACTATGAGTACAATACCAGCTCCAACAGAGAGTTTTTTTTAGAGTTTTTTTTTCCTACAGATTTCAGAGCTTGCTTCATTGTTGCTGTCTCCATCATGAGTGCAATAGCCCGTAGGTACTAGGTACCTAGAATAATGCAGTTAAGAGCTTTGGTCTACCTACCTACCTAAGTAGACTTATAGCTGGGCACTCAATCACTTTATAAAGCTCATATACTTTTTAAAACTTTGTAAACATACTAAAGTCTTCTTTTAACAATTTTTATAAAGTTCAGCGGTCTCAATTACGGCCTTATTCAAGCTGGACAAATCGCTACCTGGTCAGCTACTAGTAGCTTCCCCACCCGACCTGCTAAACATACTAGGTACCTAGGTGCCGTTCTTCAATCAACCATCGAGTCATCGGGTCGGCCGATATCATACCTCAAAACAACATATTCTTACAAAGTGACCATGGCGTCACGATATTCAGCAGCGCGCCCCAAGCGGGAGGGCGAAAATTTTGCGCGTACCCATCATCATCAGCATAACGATGTCAAGTTCGATGTACGAAATCCCTCCACGCTTGCGCCTGACGCTCGCGAAGATGATGCTATTCTTGACGCAGATGTCATCGGTGCATCTGGGGCGACCAAACGCGGAGCTGTCAACCTCGATGGTTATGATAGTGATTCAGACAACGAGAACTTCAATGCACGCGCCGAGAACCGCAAACGAGGCAAAGTCGACATCATTGAGCAGCTTGATAACTATAATGCCACCAATCCTGACCCTACAGCCCCAGGCACTGCAACTGGTGACGACGATGACGACGACGACATGTTTGCGGCGGATGATGCCAATGGAGAAAAGGAGGTTCCCGAAGAAGGCGATTTCGATAAGAAGGGTCGCAAGAAAGATCGAGTGCGCTTCCTGGATGCGGACCAGATCGACGGTGTAGACAACACAAGCAGAGACAAGGGAGGCATTCGACTCGACGACGAAAGTAGCGACGATGAGGCAGACGTGGAACTTGCCAGACAAGAAGAGGGCGTCGACGAGGAAGTTGGCCTAGGAGGACTCAAGAAAAATGCCCCAAAGGTTGAGGCTTTCAACCTGAAGCAAGAAATGGAGGAGGGTCAGTTCGATCAAGAGGGCAACTACGTCCGCAAAGGTGGCGACCCTGATGCTGTGCACGACAACTGGTTGGAGGGTCTTAGTAAGAAGGAGATGAGAAAGGCAGCCGCAGCGCATGAGAAGCGCGAAGCTGAAGCACGGAAGCAACGCCTGGAAGACGACGAGATCCTTGTATCAGAGTTGCTCAAGACTCTAATACTCAACCTTGAACGCGCTGAGACGCCACTCGAGGCACTAGCCCGACTCGGCAAAAAGCAAACAAAGCCCAAGAAGATCCCCAAGTGGAAGCTCAAGAAGATGAACAAGGGCACTGAAGGCATGGAGGTTGACGGCGGTGAGAACAGTGAGAGCGTGGAACAAAAGAGAATCAAAGCGTCAATTGATGCCATCACAGAAGCTGCAGATAAGCTGCTAAGCCGGGATCACGAGGAGATTTACGAACAAGAAAGAGAGCTCCTCATTCGAGAATATCGTAAGGAGACGGGAGAGGATTGGGTGGAACCGGATGTCACAACCCAAGATGAGCAGGCGGCGGTGAAGCCGGGGAAGATAATGTGGGAGTTTCGATGGGCAGATGGACGCGATGGGAACGCCAGTCAAGGGCCATATGATGGGGCTACGATGAAGGCGTGGAAGGATGCTGGATACTTTCCAGAGGGCGCGGTCGAGTTCCGAGCCGTGGAGGGTCGGGATTGGTCTTTACATGTCGATTCTTTCGAATGAAGGCATTACAATAGGACAGGATGTCAGCCAAGGATCAAAATAAGGTAGTGCAAGCTGAGCCGGCATTTGGTGTGGCTCGGCGTATCGCACGGCAATCTGCGACAAACACAGCTTAAAAGGGTACCTACCACGACACTTTTCCCCATATCCCGGAGATGGACATCCGTCGACTCTTGTTACAATACTGTAAGTAAGAATACAACAGGCTGTAAGTGGACGTTTGAAACCCGACATGATGATGAGTGGATCCCGATTTATGACGAAAACTCAGCAAGCCGCATGAGAAGGAATGCATGACACAGATAACTTCGGTCTTGTGGCTCCGAATCTAAAGACAGAAAGCCAAGTATGCCGGTTAGGTTGCCACGTTATAGGGCATCTTGAAGGGGTGCGGTGATCATGCGGGCTTGACGAGGCACAGGTCAACGGCCAAGCCTCGGGGTTGAAGAATAAACTGGAAATCCCTTCAGATAAGTTTCTCCTTTGGCAGAAGGAGGCACTGTAATAAATTCTACAGGGATATACTAACTATTAGAATATTATAGTATGAAATAATATAGACCTCACGGTGATATAATCATAAGTTTAGGTCATCTTGCTCGTACACATAGGTCATTTCCGGATTTTTCTTTGACCCCCTCCCTAAAGGCCGGGCCAGGTTATGACAGTCAATGGTCAAGAATCATGATGGTGCATGATGGTGCATGATGGTGCATGATGGTGCCGCGGGAAGGTGACGAAAGAAGGAGACTAAGAGCCAAAAAGGCCATCCAACAGGCTGGAAAGACCGGGATAGATGAGCATGATGGAGTATAATGTGGCAGCTTGTTCCTGGGGATCCCGAAGTGCGCCAGGAACGGGTGAGGTCGGGGAAGAGGGATCTCGAAAAGAGGCTGAGAAGCCGGGGCAGCAAGTATGGAGTAAGATGATGGAGCTGTCTGGGGATGATGATGGGGTTGCATGGGGTTATACGGGCGGACGGGTGAGGTTGGTGCCCTGGCAGGCGGAGCTTGAGCCGATCCAAACCCGTGATCCCGTGATACTCCGGTGCGTGGAGCGGAAGCCGGGACCGCAGCCGTAGCCGAACGGTCAAGCACCGAGGGAGAAGAGGTTAACTCCCGGCGATGAACGGGCTGGACCGGAGGGGCAGGGATTGTTCGGGGACAATGTATGTCAGGAATGGCATCTCAGTATGTAAGTGAATTGTAACAGTTCGGAATCTATTCGACGACGAGTTTCTGTACGTAACATGATGAACTTCTGTGTGGGCTGTGCCTTGGAAGAACGTCGATCAAAGCGCCCCGGCATCGAGTATTATCTGTAGTGTTCGTGTTTCGAGTAATGTAATGCTAGAAGGATTAACATCATGAACTGATACGATACTGCAATACTCATGTACTGCATGTAGCTAGTTCAGGTCCTGGCCAGATTCGCCCAGGGATTATGGTGGAGGGGGATCGAGTAAGCTACCGCTGCGGCTGCTACTGCTGCTACAGGGCAGGGGTTCGGTCAGCCCAGGTGGGCTCAGGTCAGGAGAGGTTCGATCTCAGGTGAGGAATCTCGGTGAGGTTCAAGATATTGAAGAGTAGGTACATATGAGGCCATAAGGGTCCGTGTTTGATTTACATTGTATGGAGGTATGGAGATATGATAGGGCAGGATGGGCTTTTGGCAGATTCAGGGTCCCCATTTTTTGGGAGTTGAAATACACACCGAGGGGTCTGAACAAAGGCCCGATGTCAGATAAGCGGATTTTGTTTTGCCGATAGAATTGACATAACAGATAGCATGGACTGATCTGATGTGATGTAGAGAGCAATAGTGGGAAAACGAATGCAGTCGGTCCGTCGAAGCCCGTGGCCTATGAACGGGCCGACAGAGGCCCTGTTATCGGTGAATTCGAGTTTGGGTTGATGAGATGAGCTGAGTTGAGTTAAGCTGTTTTGTTCCATCATGATACTTCTCAACAATTGCTCTCTCACCGTAAGAGAGGGACTGCAGGGTAATGTGAAACAGCTTGAGGTTGATATTGGCTACCCTATTGGTTGAGCTTTTTTGAGGAGTTTTATGTCTTGATTATTGAATGCAAGTCTCTTTGGCCATAAAAGCTATTATATTACTATGAGCCTGAAGACTGTATCCTATCAACTTTGTTTCTAATGTCATGTTTACACGCTCATATCGAGCCAATGCTGAAAGAGGCACCCCCGCCACTCAAAGACCGAGAACATGTAGCCCCGCCATATTGCGTAAAAAGACGCAACACAGCTGTAAAAGCCCGCAGCTAGGCTCGAGTAAAGATCAGGTACTAAGCCGCATTCAGTGCCACTGTCGTGATTAGTGAAGCTTCTAGCTCAATAAAGGTGAACTCCGGTATAGGTGGGCAAAAGAACAGCAACGTAAACAGGAAATTAATACTATCGTCAGGGAGAGAAGAAGCAGAAGCATATCGAAAGACAATACAGCACACGAGGAGGAAGGATTGGATTCATGCGAGAGAGGCCTCAAAACCGTACGACATGCTCTGCGATCGGTGAACAAGGCGAACCGAGCTTTCAATAGAGGGACGTGCGTGAGCGGCGGCAGCCGTTGGTGATGATACATACCAAAAGGTGAGGATGGATAATTTGGCGGTAAATAGGGGAAAAGAAGAAACAGATCAGGCAAGAAAGGCAAATAGCGAGCCAGGGATTGTAGGCTTTGCGGCGTATAGAGATCTCATCGTCAATCCTAACCTATACATGCTCCGAAGACGACGGTTGGTCAAGTCCACTATAACCGGAGCGTCCGGAGGCGAGATGGAATTGTATCAAAGCATCTGATCTATATGTGACGCATTCTCTTGAGGCTGTATCGATGGGATTGATATCACGGAGAGTTGCACGGTAGAATGCGGTGTCTTGTTCGGCGGCACCTACAAAATTATCAATGGGGGATGGGCAATGGAATCAACTGAGGTGGCATCTCATGAGGGGCAGAAAAGATACCTGCAGCTTCGTGAAGGACGCATAGTGGAGGGAAGTATCTTTTCAGGGCATCACCCCACCACGCAGCTCTCGTCCGTGGTGGGGTCTCAAGACATGATGAGCAGGCATAATTGTCAAGCCAACGATAGGTGAAGAAAGAATACCACGCAATACTGTCTTAACTAGGAAATCTACGGCACGAGGCTGTGAATTGGTCATGATGGGTCAAACTTAGCTAGCCCCCCAGAAAGAAAGTGAGAGAAAAAATGAGCTCCCACCCTCTCATCCAATATTGAATGTTCCATTGGCCCCTGTTACTTTATGATACACTATGCGCTACTACTATGTACCCCCCCCAGACCTACAGGGCAGGGGTGTGTGTTCGTGGGATGATGATGTGGTGTTCTAAAGTGGGTTGCTAACTAAAGCATACTCTGATCAAGAAGACAGTTGGGAGTTGATTGAGCAAGTTGAGTGAATAATCCGATGGCCGAAATTTATATATGTACTTCTACTCCCACTCTCCCTCCTCTTCTCTTTCCATTCATTCTCACCATCCTCAGTATCACTACAACAACCTCCACTACAAACCTCTTGGTATGTGAATAGTTACCCCTCCATCACCACCTCATCAGCATCATAACATGATGATGATGATGCATTGCGTTGCTCTGCCTTTTCCTCCTCTTGTCTCTCCACCAACAGAACAGATTGTCATATCATTCTGGGTGATCACATCCTGCATTCGAACCAACGAAAAGACAATACGACGACACGTCAATCGATACAGGCCTTTAGGATGTTGAGCTCTGAAATTGCAGAGCTCTCTCTATTCTGGTCTGCCCCTCCTTTCCACCGACGTTCCCAGTTCTGTTCCCACCCAGTCGCTCTTTCCCTGTGGCAACCTCCCCTCAGCAAAAAGCTGTACTTTAGTGTTCCACTCAATTCCGTCATACAGATATAAATTACCCCACCCCCTCACCTCAACCTTCACCTCAGCTCTTCTTTTGCTTTTTCTTCTTCTCTTCATCATCATCTTTATCCTAAGGATATCTCATCTGACTCTTTGTCCTCAACAGAAACTCCCATTTTTTCTACAATAACCAAAATGGCTCCCATCAAGGTCGGCATCAACGGTTTCGGTCGTATCGGCCGTATCGTCTTCCGCAACGCCGTCGAGCACCCCGACATCGAGGTTGTTGCTGTCAACGATCCTTTCATTGAGCCTCACTACGCCGTAAGTTGATACCCCGGCGATTCTACCCCCGTTCGATTTTATAAACAAACATGCAATTCAATGCTTGGGAGCTTGGTGTGTTTGGTCATGCCTCTGCAGAATCACTTCATGACCCAGCTGGAGCTTGCTTGCCAGTGATTGCACTAGCCTTGGTCTCAAAACACACTTAAGCTAGATTGGCAAGAACTTTCCAAGCTATCACCAGCTTCATGTCGTGATATAATACTAGAGAGCAATCCTCACTGCATCGCTGCTGCATGTCCCACCAAGCTACCCCTCATTGCCCCACGTCCCTCACACCACCAGCCTCAGCTTCAGGCTTCAAGCTAACCTCGAGTCTCTCGCAGGTCTACATGCTCAAGTACGACTCCTCTCACGGTATCTTCAAGGGCGAGGTTGGCAACGATGGCAACGACCTCGTCGTCAACGGCAAGACTGTCAAGTTCTACTCTGAGCGTGACCCCGCCAACATCAAGTGGTCCGAGACCGGCGCCGACTACGTTGTCGAGTCCACCGGTGTCTTCACCACCACTGAGAAGGCCAAGGCCCATCTTGCCGGTGGTGCCAAGAAGGTCATTATCTCTGCCCCCTCTGCCGATGCCCCCATGTACGTCGTCGGTGTCAACGAGAAGAACTACGACGGCTCTGCCGATATCATCTCCAACGCTTCTTGCACCACCAACTGCCTGGCTCCCCTCGCCAAGGTCATCAACGACAAGTTCGGTATCGTTGAGGGTCTCATGACCACCGTCCACTCCTACACTGCTACCCAGAAGACCGTCGATGGTCCCTCCGCCAAGGACTGGCGAGGTGGCCGTGGCGCTGCCCAGAACATTATCCCCTCCAGCACTGGTGCCGCCAAGGCTGTTGGCAAGGTCATTCCTGAGCTTAACGGCAAGCTCACTGGCATGTCCATGCGCGTCCCTACCGCCAACGTCTCCGTTGTCGACCTTACTGTCCGCCTAGAGAAGGGTGCTTCTTACGACCAGATCAAGAAGGTCATCAAGGAGGCCTCTGAGGGTGACCTCAAGGGTGTCCTGGCCTACACTGAGGATGATGTTGTCTCCTCCGATCTCAACGGCAACACCAACTCCTCCATCTTCGATGCCAAAGCCGGTATCTCCCTCAACGACAACTTCGTCAAGCTGGTCTCTTGGTACGACAACGAGTGGGGTTACTCCCGCCGTGTCCTCGACCTCCTGGCCCACGTTGCCAAGGTCGATGCCTCCAAGTAAGCGTAGAGCGCTCAAGGGGCTGGAACCAAAACCAAACCTAATCAGGCACGATATGATGAAAACGACCGTCTTTCGTGTGTTTTAATGAGCAAAGAAATGAAAGGAAGTAAAAAAATACCAAAATTAAGGGAGATTGTCGGAGGGGATGACAACGAGCTTGTTTTCATCGGCTCCAGTTCCCTACTAGACAATTTATCTTAGTATAGCCGTGGACAGAAAAAAAAATTAGATCCATCCCTCTTGAAAACTTATTCCGAATCTATTTGTGATCAATTGATATCTGTTTCTGACTGATGATTTGTTGTCGGTTTGTTTATTGACCCTGTCCTGTTAGGAATATTTGACCAGATTGTTAACTCGAACTCAACCAAAACAGGTCCACATGTTATCAGTAATGTCCACGTTAGCCATACAAAAAGGCAAATTCACGTCTCCCACGCAAAACATATGTCGAGATCTTGATACTTCGTGATATTGGCTTGATTGTCCTTCATGTCACCGACCTCGACAAGGTCAGGTCTGAATTTAAGCCATTCGAACCCCCAAAATTTTGTTCCATGTGATGTATGTATGTATGTATGCATACCAATGGTATTCTCCCTGTAAACATACCCTCCTCCCATTCCTTTTTTTTTTTTCGCCATATGCTCCTTTACTCCCCCCTTTCATTATCTGCTGTCTTTCTCGCAAACAACCCTTATCCCGCCACATAAATCAACAATAAAAAAAACATACGATGACCGCAAGAGCCAATGTCAGAGGCATAATAGATGAAAATAGATCGCTATCCGTTTCGATCCGGGGATATCATAGTACAAGCAATAGTAAGTAATCTTAGTCGTTGTCAAGCACCTCAGCAGGCGGCAGACCAGTAAGCAATATGGACTCAACATTGAGTTCGGTGATGACCATATTTGACACGAATGTGCACATTCGGGTAGTGTTTTTTTCGGTTTCGGCTGGAGACAAAACCAATATCTCCGATGCTGTGCTCCAAATGCTGCTGTAGATAGTGCAAAGGGTGATGGTCTCTCAGACGCATGCCCTGAAATATGAAATTTGATGATGTAAAAGTGATTCTTGGTCAATGGACTCGAAGAAATGTGGCCTCAGAATGTCATTCGATGGTCCTGTACGTGATCTCACAGGCTATGTCTATGTGTTTGAGAACAACGTATACCATCATCGAGCAACCCTTATGCTGGCCTCTTTGGGATCAAATTCGGGTGACCATTCGACATTCTCATCATGGCACCATTGCCGAATAACACGCATCGACGCCTGGCAGACCTCTTCGACTGTCGACCAAGGCGTAATATCGGCCCGAAGGCGCGAGCTACCAATGCCATCATAGACTTCGTGAACCATGGGCCAGTTGCGATAACGAGTCGACTGGTGTGCGAAGATTTCCTCCTTAGAGATGTGCTCGTAGCTGGGAGCCGCCTTGAGAAATTCATCCACAGTAACAGCTTGTAGAATCAAGACAAGAGCGTAGATGGGTTGGCACCGCCGCATGTCGCGGCGTGTCTCCTTTTGTAAGTAATCCACCATCTTGATCAAGCTGGCCCATGAGCCTGGGTCAGATGACTTGTGTTGTAGGTTGCGACTGACATTGAGAAGGTGAAAACTTGCCATAAAAGCAACTGTACTCTCCACAGCGAGTGCGTAATATTGCTTGCGGCTTGAATCAGCCCCCCGATTGTCGCCGCTGGTCGCAAGCTTGTTGCACCGCTGGTTGGCAACATCGCCCTCGTGCTTAAGACGCCGACCCAGACTAGAGAACCGGGTGTGTTTCTCCATGATGGCCCGCGGATCGGCCTTGTCCCCCCGAGCAGCATCTGTGCCATTGGTAGTAGGGCGATCCGAGGATCCAGGAGGCACAGGGGTCACTGTAAATGCCTCCCCAGGTGTGTGCGCCTGCGAGTTACTGGAACTAACACGCGACATGGCTGCGCCCTTCTTAGATGGCGTTGAAGGTGGCGGTAGACTTGAAGAAACCGAAGGCATCCGAGGTCGCTTGACAGCTATTGTATCGCCAGTATTCTCTGTTGACGCAGGGCGCTTCTTCGCCTGGCTATTTGAAGGTGCCTCCGTGCTTTCAGACCGCTCTCTGCGCTTTGGAGGCAAAGCCAAGATACGCTTGAACGTTTGCCGCATTCGCTTGGATATCCGAAGTGTTACGATCAACCGTCTCCTTTCTTTATAACTCGAGGCATCCTCCTCCTGCTCCACCTCCTCTTCTTCTTCATGCTCAACGGGGGCCTTCCTTGCTGTGGTTGACTTGTGCCGTTCTTCAATATGTTTGTCCCTCGGCTCATCCTTGTGTTGGTCATCATGAGTCTTAGCGTCTGTCGCCTTTGTTAAAACCTTTCTTCGTGACAGCTCAGCCTCCAGGGCGCTCGGCAATGTGGGCGATAGGAGCGCAGGCAAACGTAGTGGGGATCTTTCTCTGACTGCGTCGTTCTTTGTCTTCAAAACTGGCGGTGGGTCGAGCTTCTTTGGTTTGGCTGGCCTTGAGGTATCTGCAGCGTCCTCACGTGCTCGTCTCCTATCATCCTTATCTGTGGAGTTTTGGCTATCCCAGCTCAAATGAAGAGGCGAAAGCAGGGGGGGCACAGAAGATCGTGAGGTATTGTCGGCCTTGACTGGTGTACCCTTTGTGCTCCCTGATGCGCCAGGCCGAACACCGTTGATTGAATCGCCACGTGCCCGCCCAGCTGGAGAAGGATGGCGAACGGAAGTGTTGGCGTTTTTGAGAATGCTGCGTCCATTAGAAAGTACCGATGAACTGGCCGGCTTGTCTCTTGGGGGAATGTCGGATGGCGCTAAAGAATCCCTATCTTTTCTGCGAGGGAGCTCGTCGCGGCCTGGTCGCGATCGGTCGTCTGGAGGGCGAGGTATATCAGGTCTGTGCCGTTTCTGTGACCGGTAGTCATCATCGATGTTAGATGGGCGTTTCCTACTGTCTGGCGATATGGGCCGAGGTGGAAGGGATGCGGGCGGTTTAGGAGGGAGTCTGCAGCATGGTCAGTACGGGATCTAGGTCACCTGCAAAATCATGGATTGCCGGATGCCGCAGCTTACCTCATATCAACAACAGGAAGCTCTCGGGGCTTTTGTGGTTTAGTATCAGGGTGGTGATCCCTTTGACGCTGTGAATCGGGTTTCCTGATTTCGGGTACAGATCTTGGCTCAGCAGATGCGCGCTCAAGCTCGCGCTTTTTGGCGCTGGGCGGTTCTGGGGTGGAGGCGTCCGAGGTAACACCAGAAGTCTTTTTGTTCTTGTAATCACTGAGCGACAACTTCTTCTTCTCGCCGCCTTTTGCAAGAATGCCCACCTCGCGAGGGACGGGTTTGGGGGGTTCGACACGCATGTCGTAGTATGATCTAGTGAGAAGTACACCGCGGTCAGCTTCCGACACAAGGGTCGAATATTGCAGACGGGTGTTATCCCATTCCTCAAGATGTTTCTGTCGGGATTCGTTGGCAGGGATGTGGTATCGCCAGTCGGGGGAGTATGAGAGGTGATGAGGTTTCTCGGGTAGGATGCGCTGTGTGAGCTGCTGGACCGTCTTCGCCGCGGCTTCCATTGTTCATGGATGTCAGCATGCCGGAAGGACGAAGACGGGGGGTGCGGTGCGATGCTGTGCAGTACAGTACAGTTGTGGTGCGGTACGAGGTTTGGCGATCGTAGGTGACGCGCGCGAGGGGTACGCAGGGAGGCCAAGAACGCGACGATGGGAACGTTGAGGTGAAACGCCGATGCGATAGAAGACTTAATGGTAGCGCGAATCACTAAAAATGAAGAATCGTCAAATCATGCGTCATTCACGGCCGATTCACAGGGTTGTCGCGATGTGATGGTGGCTGAGAGTGGTGGTGGTTGATGCTGAGCGACAAGGCATGGAGGTGGCCCAGTCGCACACGATAGAAAGAAGATTGGAGACTACTAGCGCGCTGGAGACGAAACAACAAGCGGCGGTGGATCAGAGCCCAGGAGCTCTGTCCAGGGCCTACAATTGACCAGCTAAAGAGAGCGATGGTGATTGTTTAGTTGGGGCTGAAGAACGGGAATGGTGTAGGGAAAAGAATGAGGTGAAATAAAAGGATGTCGTTTTGTCTCTCTTTATCTCTCTCTCTCTCTCTCTCTCTCTCTCTCTCTTTCCTTCTTTCCTTCTTTGTTTTAAGTCTGGGTCTTGGTCAGGCTGTTTGTCTGAGATGGAAGTGGCAGCCCGGGCAGTGACAGACACTGTGGTAGCAGCGGGCAATTGACAGCGGTCAGGTCCATCTTGGGCTGGACTTTGAGAGGGACGATCCATGGTGGAGCAAGCTACCTAGGTACCTAAGGTCCTCCCAACTGAACTGTCCATATGGTAACTTAGTATATTTCATTCCTGTACCATGACTTTTCTTTTTAGGGTCATTGATCCTTTCAGGGCGGGCATGTCCGTCTGTGGCTTTCCCTTTTCCTGCTCTTATGTTTTAGGTTTGTGGCTGAGGCTGAAGCAGTCTAGGTATGTCCCTGTCCTGCCCTGGCCCGTCCCTAGGACCCGTTTCTTCGTTTGTTAGATGCACACGCTTATGGGAATAAGCATTGACTAAGGTACCTACCTACCCTATTCTCCCTACAAACCTACAGGTAAGTTTGTTTGTTACTTACGTCCACACCCGTGGCCTGTTTGTTATTTACCTTGGTAGTTAAAAGTATTAACATAGTCTGGAGCTTTTTTTGCACTGAATGTATCCTTGAAAACAGCGCTGATTTTTGTTCTAAACCGCCTTACCAACACACAATAAGTCTCATTACAAAAACACTAATAAATTGATCAGCCAATGCAAATACAACCACACACTTTACATCATTGTGGACCACTTTATTAAGTACCTATTCACAAGCCAATCATAAATTCATTCGTCTAATCTCACTCGTCGAACCTCGAACCACCGCTTTCATAGTTATCTGGCATATGCATCGGCATTTGTCGAAAGGCTTGTGTATATCACTTACTCACATCCAACAATATTCTACGCCTTGCTAGCCTGGAGTTGTCAAGTCACCTTGCAGAATGGCAGAGGCATATTACCACGCTGCCCAGCAGCCATTTCCACTACCTACATACATCGCCATGCCCCAGTGCCTCCTGTTAGGCACTTCATCTGGCATACCTTGGCGATCGACAAACTTCGGCTCCGCATGGGCCCAGAGTGCTCGGCTCCGAAAGCTCATATTGTGTTTCACATCTCACTACTTTTATGGCCTCACTTAATTTGCACCCGCCCGTATCATGACGCACCCATAGGTAGATACTTGTACATGTTATTTCTTTAGTGTTACTTTGCTATGTTACTTTACTGTGTTACTTCTTATTGCTTATTGCCTCAACGATTTGTAATTCCAACTCTATTTTATTCTAACTTTCTAACTAGCTAGTCAAGAGCTTTTCTTTTCCTAAATGCCAAAACCTTCTTTTTTTCCATTCTACCCTACTTTTCTCTTTTTCCACTCTATCATCTTCTTCTTAATTAAAGCCACAGGCTTTGCACCTCATATACCGCTATATATATCTTATCGAACCATTCCACATTAGCGCCAATATTATTAATATAGGCCTATTACAGCCGTAATAGAGGCCATCGCCTCCTTAACTAGTGGGCTAGCTTTTCTAGCACTTTCCTTTATGCTGTAATAGAATAGGCTAGTATAGGCGACAGGTCATCGCTTGCTGTAAGTATGTAGCAGCTAAAGATCGCAAGATTCACTTGCTATAACAGCAGCAGGCCGGTCAGACTAAACTGGAGATTAGTGCATGTAATGCGCTTGTGGAAAAGGAAGCTATTCTATCTAAAGATAGTGCGCTTCATTAGGTTAATGCAATCGATGCTTAGTAGCTACAAGGTTCTATACTCTTAGTCACCGGCCAGGGGACCATATAGGGTTTAGATCATAAAGCATGGCATTACTACAGTTATTTATAGTAGTGTTAATCGCCTTTATAGGGTTAATAATAGAGAGGAAATTTAGTCTACTAAGCCTAGAGGAAAATATTTTTTTTATACTTATAGATTAAGGCCACTTCTTCTATTGGATTATAAGCTTTAGGCAGCAGCTATGTGATCTATTGAAAACTCTAATAAGAGGTTGTTGTGAACTTTGGCGTGGTGCATCACGCCTTCTATTATATTTAAAAAAAAAAACCAAAAAAACCGCTGTATTACTCTTGCTATGCAGCCCCGCCCTTGTCGTGGGGACATTACCTTCAAAAAAAGTACATGTTGTTTTCCCCTAGGTACTACAATAAATAATCAAGGCCATATAACGCCGCATCCATAAGGGTATTTAATGCTGCCTTGCCATCGTCGCTCTTTGTCCTCCAATAGCATAAAAACAACCCGCGTTCCCAAACCAACACCTAGAAGAGACCTCGCAGACAATAGTGCTTGACGGACTGACATGTTCTCTATAACCCTTCCAAGCCGTTCCTTATTCAATTGGTGCCGTTCACCACCAAAGGACTACCGTTGGCTCCCTTACGTCTCTTGTTGGCGAACTCCGAGTCTTTGCCTCGAGTTTCAAGGCCCATGACCCGGGCGCTGAGGCTTTCGAATTGTCTTGTGAGCTCAATAGGCACATGGGCCACAATCTGTTGAGTGACTTTGTCACACCACTCCTTGGAGTGCA
Organism: Fusarium concolor; assembly: GCA_013184415.1. NCBI lineage: Eukaryota > Fungi > Ascomycota > Sordariomycetes > Hypocreales > Nectriaceae > Fusarium > Fusarium concolor. Next base: position 27,767 of record JABCJY010000445.1, read on the forward strand.
AATTCTTTACCAAATTGTCCACGATCGTCAGCTGGAACTGAACTTCTTCAGTCCCGGCTTTGGCCTCCCTGCGCACCTGGTCAACGTCTTGGGCCACTGAGGCAATTCTACCCTTCACTGAGTTGAGTTCAGTTTTCTGCTCCTCGTGGCGGGTTTGCAGACCATTGAATGTTTCTCTCGCGTCCTTTTGGCTTTCATCCAGTGCTCGCTTCAAAATCGTGATACGCTCGTTTACGTCTTTAACAGCAGCCTCGGACTGCGATGTGCGTGCGTTTGCTTCATCGATAGTCCTACCGAAGCTCTCAGCCACAGCTGTGAACTTTGCCGAAAGATGTGATTTTAGTGCATTCTCTACTCCCTGAATTCTGGGAGTTATCACCTGCACCACCATCTCCTTTGTCATGGGTACAGGGGTAGGCGTAGGTGTGGGTGTTTTTGAAGAGCGTGCCTTGCCTTCTGACATACATTCCCTTAACTTTGGCGCATCTCTAATAAGTTGGGTAAGTTCTTTATTCGGTGGCAATTCCTCAAGCAGGCGCTTGATATCCGCTGGAGGGGGTAGTTCTTCAAGCAGAAGCTTGATATCACCAGGGGGTGGCAATTCCTCAAGCAGACGCTTAATGTCTACAGGAGGTGGCAATTCTTGAAGAAGACGTTTGATGTCTGCGTGAGGTGGATACTCTTGGACACGATCCTTAAGCATTTTGAAGTCCTGTAGTGACCAACCTGCGGTTTTGTTTTGCAGAGCTTCAACCGTCTGTTCCAGAATGCCGTTCTTCTTCTGCAGTTCCCTAACGAGCGGCTTGAACTTGTTCAGTTCTGATATTTGCACCTCTTGCGATTCCTGTCTGTCCTCGACTGATGAACGTAGAGAAGTCATGTCTGCCGCTAAAGACTGCTGTTTCTGCAAATGACCCTTTATAGTAGAGCTCAAGCCAGAAACAGTGTTGTCCAGGCGCCTGTAATTTTCTGAATGATTTTGGGAGGATTTCCGTAAGGACAGGACATCTTTCTCCAAGGATTTTTGTTTTTTGTCTTGTTCTTCAATGATAACAGACTTTTCATCAATCAGCACCCTGACAGCCTCTATGCCCTTTGCAGAATTTTCTGCATCCTCCTGGAGTTTCTGAACCTTTCCTGGATCAAGCAGAGTTTGTAGGAAGTTGATGTTGCGCCCATGCATCTCAATGGTCCTTTGAAGATGTTCGGTAGTTGTATCAGAAGCCGTTGTGCTGTTCTTGTTGGCAACAGAAGCGTCACGCCTCGGATCGGCTGGCTGTTGTGCATGATCCTCTGCAGACTTTTGTAGTTGCTTAACCATCTCAAGATTGCTGACCTGCTTGTTAAGTTCTGCCAACTTCTGTCCTCCCATGGCCGAGTTGACGCCGTCGAGCTTCCGTTCCAGTTGGTTGAGCCTTTCTTCCAGAAGTTGGCTTTTGCGCTGACCTTCTTCAACCTTTGTTTCCAGGAGCTGGGTCTTTTGCCGTTCTTTGTCGAGACTGCCCCGCAGATCCTGAAGCTCACTATTGTCGGACTCCTTCGTGCTTGGCATGGAGTCTTTGAACTTATTAAGCTCGGTGTGGAAATAGTTCTCCACCCATTTAGTTATCGACTTCTGTAGTTCCGTTAATCGTGACTCAGACGCGGCCAAGGAGCCCCGGACAGGCTTTTCCGGAGAAGGTGTTTCTTGTTGGGCGTCAGGGCTCATGGTTGGTACCTGCTGCAGGAGTTGCTTGACTAACGAATCGAGGGCCACCTGTAGCTTCTGGCCTATATGGCTAAGCTGTTGCTGTTGTTTAACCTTGAGACTTTCACACCTCTGCACCTCTCTGCGTTTGATATCCTCCACAGAAGCAAACTCAGTTGGTTTGGTAGTCGACTGGTTTAGTTCATGTTTTGTCTTCTTGAGTTGGGCCTCAGTGCGCTGTAGCTGTATGTGTTGGTAGACCATGTCGCTGATCAGGACCAGTACGGGCTGGTAATCGACGTTTAAGGCTCGGCGCCCGCCTGATATAATCGATGTTGATCCTGTTCGTTGCGAACCAGCGATGGTCTTGCCATACCCTTTCTCAGAACCCAAGCTCTTACCATGGTCTCCAGCATGTATTGACTTCTTGGATGAAGATCTCTCCAGAGAAAATTTGCCATGTTGACCACGAGGTGTCCCTGATTCCCTCCCGCTACTCCCTTCATAACTATGGTCTCCATCTCTGGAATGTGATGGTTCATCTCGGCTGAAAGATCCACGCCGAGGGAATGGCTCTCGTGGAGAGCCACGATATCTATCTGATGACCGATCGCGATAATCAGTTGGTCGGTCGTATCGGTCGGCTGGTCCGCGACCGTCGCGATCGTATCTACCAGCCATTGCGGCTCTGGTAGTAAGGTAAGGGCGCAAGCATTCGGCGAAACGAGGTGAGGAGGATTCGAGACAGGACAGATACAATATGCCGTTGGTAACAAGGTGGGCGAAGCGGGCTTAGTAGCAGGACGAGTACTCTGTACGGCGGAGGATACTGCGGCTGAAAGAAAAAAAGGGACTGGATGAATAATAGCTAGGTAGTGAGTTGGGCAATTCCAGGTGCGTCGCGTGAATGAATATTGTTGCGGCTGAGTGGGGGAGTAGAGGGGCAACGGTTCAAGTTAAACAAAAGAAAGTCTGGCTGGGATTGACTTTGTTGAAAGAAGAGAAGGAGAGAGAGAGGGGAAAGGAGAGACTACCTAGGTAGGTACGGAGTAGTAGCAGAATGCTAATGTTTGTTGTATTGTATTAAAAGAACGGGTTATAGAAGAACGAAACGAGAAGCGACGCAAAAGCGGGAGCATGGATATTGGTCTGGGTTACGGAGTAACTACCTAGGTACGTAGTTTTTGTAGAGATACGAGTGCAAGCAAGTTTTGGTAGTTAAAAAAAAAAAAAAAAAAATAGAGAATCTGGTCAAGGATCAACTACTAAACTAGGTACCTCTATTATAATTTGTCACAACGAGGGCTGGATGTATTATGGAGTTCGCTTGTTTGCTACGTGCTGCTGTATTAATTAGCAAACCCCTTATCGTCAGTGAATCATTGCTTATTCAACGAAAAGAGAGTGATTGGTCCCATGGTGGACGGCTGCTTGCTTAATAGGTCTTAACGCTAATTTAGTTCGGCTAGGGGCACTTCTTTTATTCTCGTCATACAGTAAGGTACCTATATTTTCTTAACAAGGCTGTAAAAAAGGGGCCAATTATATCTACCTTACTCTGTAAATGCGGAGCATTTATACCGTGCTATGAATGCGAAATTGAACACAGACTGACTACCAGATAAGTACCTAGATAGGTAGGTAGGTAGGTCCTTCCGAACTTCTTGTGTGACATGGTTTCGCACTTTGGTTGCTGTAGTGGCTGAAACCTGAAGATGGATCTCAGTGCGGACAGGACCAAGAAGTGGAGCACCCTGCGTCGCTCCTGAACCTAGTTGGCCCATTGGTGTGGCGGCTCGCGTCAAACTTGTGGCGCTAAGCGCTAGCCGCGTGCTAACAATTTTTATCGATCATTGTTATGCGCAGGCTCGTCCAGCTCTCGCGACCTGGCTTGCAGCCTTGCTCTTTTTACCAACGACGCAGCCTTCCAACTCAACTCTTTAAGAATTCCTGACATTGCTTACGCACAACACGCGACAAGATGGCTGCTGTAAGTTGACAGAATTTGTTTGAACGCGATCAATTGCTTATAATAGATTCGACAGCCCGTGATGACCGTGTCAGAGTCGAAGGACCTTCGAGGTCTGAACCTTATCGCAGCCCACTCCCACATTCGCGGCCTTGGTGTTGATACAACAACCCTTGAACCTAGGACTGCTTCTCAGGGCCTTGTTGGACAGGAGAAGGCGCGAAAAGCTGCTGCTGTTATCCTTCAGATGATCAAGGATGGAAAAATTGCTGGCCGTGCTGTGCTCATTGCTGGGCCTCCCAGGTATGTTATCCAGTCATCATTATCGCAATGCGCGTACTGACCTATATCAAGTACCGGAAAGACTGCCATTGCCATGGGTATGGCCCAGTCTCTAGGCCCCGATGTCCCTTTTACAACACTCGCATCGTCAGAAATCTTTTCGCTCGAGATGTCCAAGACCGAAGCCCTCACCCAAGCTTTCCGAAAGTCGATCGGTGTCCGGATAAAGGAGGAGAGTGAAATCATGGAGGGCGAAGTTGTTGAAATTCAAATTGACCGCAGTGTCACAGGTAGCGCCAAGCAGGGAAAGCTAACCATCAAGACCACTGACATGGAGGCCGTCTACGATATGGGCAGCAAGATGATCGATGCCATGACCAAGGAACGCGTTATGGCAGGTGATATTATCTCGATTGACAAGTCTTCTGGCAAGATCACCAAACTCGGTCGATCTTATGCCCGATCTCGCGACTACGATGCGATGGGTGTTGATACAAAATTCCTTCAATGTCCCGATGGAGAGCTTCAGAAGCGCAAGGAGGTTGTTCATACCGTCACGCTACACGAGATAGATGTGATCAACTCAAGAACGCAAGGCTTCCTTGCTCTCTTCTCTGGCGACACAGGAGAAATCCGCAGCGAGATCCGAGATCAGATCAACACCAAGGTCGGCGAGTGGAAGGAGGAAGGCAAGGCCGAGATTGTGCCTGGTGTGCTGTTTATTGATGAAGTCCACATGCTCGACATTGAGTGCTTCTCGTATATCAACCGAGCCCTCGAAGACGACCTTGCTCCTGTGGTCATCATGGCCAGCAACCGGGGCAACTCGCGCATTCGCGGCACCGACTACCGCAGCCCTCACGGATTGCCCCTCGATTTCCTGGACCGAGTTGTCATCATCAACACACACGCTTATAACCCCGAGGAGATCAAGCAGATTCTTTCGATCCGAGCGCAAGAAGAAGAGATTGACATGCACCCCGATGCCCTCGCACTTCTCACTAAGATCGGTCAAGAAGCAGGTTTGCGATACGCCAGCAACCTTATCAGCACCTCACAGCTTGTTTCTGCCAAGAGAAAGGCCAAACAGGTGGAAGTTGGCGACGTGCAACGTAGCTTTCAGCTCTTCTACGACCCTGCACGCAGCGTTAAGTTCGTCGCCGAGTCAGAGAAGCGCCTGATTGGCAACACTGGCGCGGTCGACTTTTCAGTAGGTGGAGCGGCCAGCAACGGCGACGAGAAGATGGATCTAAGTTGATTATCATGGCAAGCAGAGCCTGGCGTTAAAAGGGTATTGGGATGTGAAAGTAGACCTGAAGTGAGAAGGATATTTGTATCATACTGATTTGGGCGTAGAATAGGACAGTTTGAAAATTCGCAACAAGGAATCAAAATATTGTCACTCTATTTCGACTTAAAACTCGACAGTGATGACTATTCGAGACCCGATATGTGTTTATTTTGAATCTTGTGCCGAACCAAGACAAGCATATCCAAAACCAGGTTTTGGGGCCATAACTAAAATATTAGATTTTCCTTTTTGATGTTTGAAGCTATATGAGACTTGCAACTACGGTCTAAAGGCAGGGACACAAGGCATCATGTTACTCAGAAAAGCCGAGTTCTATGAAACGAACAGCTATGTACATGGAACTGAGTTGCAAACATCCAGGCCGTTATTCACATACCTTGAAGTTCGTCTAAGCCTGAGAGCAGGGCTGAGCTTCAGTGGGTGTGATGTTAAAGTGCTTCGAGAATGGATCGTCAGTTGCAACACGAGGAACATGCTCAATAATACTGGCAATGCGGTCTGACTCCTCGGTTCCCCAGAAAGTACCGATAAAGGCAAATATAATATCCAGGCCCGAAGTGACCTAGCAGAGTATCAGATCAGACACAATCCACAGCTTTCAGTGAGTGTTCAAGTCGAGTGAATGAATGACTTACACCAGAAGAAGACCAGACTTTCCCATCAATGACATATCGCGCAGGAGATACCCAGTTTACCTTTGGACCCATCTCTTTCATCGTCGCCCAGGCTTTCTTATTTGTCGTCGCCAAATGCCCATCCAAAACACCAGACCTGGCTGCAACACCGGCACCTGTGCAGATAGTCATCAACACCTTGATCTTAGGATACATCTTTGCAATGTAGCCCGTGACAGCCTGAAGATTCGGGTTTCTTGCACCAGGGCCACCAGGAACAATAAGAAGATCAATGTCCAAATCATCGTCAAAGGTGCTTGTTGGTGGAATCGTGGGGAAGAAGCTTGAGTTGAACTTGTTCATACCCACAGGCGCTGTGCTAACAGGATCAAGTGTCTCTGCGATGAGATGAAGGTTGAGCTGCTGGGCGGAGAGTGCGAGAATCTGGAGAGGATCCAAAGGACCGAAGACATCGATCATATCGAGCGCTTGGAAGAGAATAACGCCGACGTTGCGGATCTGAGAACCTGTAATGTTGGGGATAATACCAGGAGTTATACAGGTTGGCTCAACATTGCGGGCGAAGTTGGGGGCGTGGCCATCGGGTCTTGCAGCAACTGAGGCAGAGGTTGACGTGAAGAGGGTGAGGGCGCCACCAAGAAGAGAGGTTGAGAACTTCATGATCAACGGTAAATACTCAACTCCTGGTGTCAAAAAGAAATCCTATATCAAACTAATGACCCAAACAATATAACAAACAAAGTCAAGCGTTTAATGAGAAAAGGAGCAAGATAATTGAGAATAAAGAACTGTTTTCATAGTGCAGAGTGTAACTCGACTATATATACTTAACCAACAACCTCAAACAGCACCAAGAAATCCTTCACTTATCCTCACTTCTTCGTATCACAGGGGAGAGAAAACCTTCTCAAAACTGCGCTCAATTCTTCCTGCAATCATATTCAAACCCCTGCGGCTCAGCATGACCAATCATCATCAAGGTTGCATCCTAAGCTTAATCAATCGTAGATCCCTCGCTGGCGATCAAACAATCCTAACATAATGTTTAACAGCCAGGTGGGTTAGAAAATAACCAGGACACCAAGAGCCTGTTGATATAGAGAGTTAGGCGTTTAGACCCTAGTCTAAGACGTTAGGTAGGTTATCCTAATCTTTATGACACTCTTACCTGACAGCCGGCGAACCAAGTTGGGGGCGGCGAGAAAAGGTCACAAAGTTGGTTGCTCATTAGCAACTCATAGGCTCGACCTTGTCCAAACTTCAAACAAAGGGGAAGAAAAAAGCCTTCTGAAACGGCTATGGATCGTCAGCCATGCCAAAAGACTCTCCACCTACCCGATCCCTGATCCACCAATCTTCATCTTCTTTATAAACTCGGTGGGACACGGGATTCCGATGTTAGACGCCGAGGAGACACTGAACAGAATCTAAGATGAGGTCTCTCAATGATTCGCCCAACTCATTGCAACTGCTAATTGATAGTTATTTGTTTCATTCTCGCATTTCTCGTAATTCTACCAACTCGCCCACCTCATCTCACCAACTCATGGTATATGGGCCGAGTTTTCTAACCTCCATTCGTACTTCGTTATTACCACCACCACCTCTTGCAGCTCATATCGGGTATTCAACCACGCCAGCAACCTGTGGCGTCCAGCTCCTTCAACCCATTTCTCTGCCCACACAGAGAAATCACTTTCTTCCCATGAACGCCTATACACACCAATGAATAGTCATCCCATCCCTTTTTGTCCCAATTAAAAAAGCACCGCGCAAAATCGCATGTCTATACATTGATACAATGGCATATGCCGTACCCAACTGAAAATGGGACTTCATGTGCGCCCCTCCAAAGCAGCAAGCTGAGCGGCCAATGCTTCGTTGCCTTTCAGCAGATCCTCTAACCATTCTGCCGCCATTGCAAGCATGGTACTTTTGCTAAAGCCACCTCCGCGAAGTCCAGGAACGAGCTCGCACAGGTCATCAAAGCCCTCCTTAATCAGAGTACGTCGCTTTTGCTCACTCTTTATGTGGTTCTCGCGTTTTTGTTCCTCTGAAAGGTTCTCTCTTGCCACTTTGCTATTGTTCGCTGCCGACTTGCGACGTTTCCCGCCCACAGCTTCGTCTGCAACAGCGGATGTGATCGAGCCCACTCGTTCCGCTTTAGGTTTTCGCCTCCGGACGGGCTTGGGCGTGCCTGCCTCTTCTTGCGTCTCTTCATCCGGAACATCCTTGCTGTTTCTGCTCTTGCGCCTTTTACGTGGGGGAGTATCTGCATCTTGTCCTTTCGTAAGCTCTGCTAATCTGCTATGTGGGAGCGGCGCCTTGGTTTGAAGTGGACTACTGGGTCGCGTGTTATCGGCACTTTTGCTCGGTTCCAAACATTCGAGAACCTTGAGTTGTTCTTTAGTTAAGGATTGAGTTGTTTCCTTCTCCGAGTTTGTAGCGTAGCCTTGAATGCGGTTGAAGTTGGCATCAGAACCCCACTGGTATTCGGCCGGTGGCGCTCGGTGCTGGCGCTTTTCATGCGGCACCATCATCCAGTCTGGGTAGTGTTCTTGCTCGCTAGCTGCAACGCTGCGCCGATGTTCTTCCCGGAATTCCTCTATCGGCTGATGCCGTAGGTGGCCTACTGGGGGTCCTATCGGGTGTCTCTGTAATGAGGTGTCGATTCCATTGGAACTTTGCCGCTGATTTGGACCGTTTTGTAGTAGAGTGGCAGCCGCATTTAGCACATCGTCGGGGGTGTGACGATGCTCAGTTTGGTGTTGTAAATGGGATGGTGGGTGTGGCGGCGGAGGCATCATGTTGGACCCCAAAGTGGTCATCCCGTGAAATTCATTAAGACCATGAGAGAGCCCTTGGGCAGATGGCTCGCCCAGTGAAGATCCTGGCTGTTGGCCAAATGAAGTGCTGGATCCCATGAACTGGGGAGGAAGATCAAGCCAAGTATCACTAAAGTTTAGTCCCTCCCCAAAGGAGGGCACACTATAATGATCGGCATCGATGTTGTTGAAAAAGTCTGATAGAAATCTGTTATCAGTGTCTGTCAAAAGGGGAGCTCCAGGTGCGGGCTCTGGCGGATCGTTAATCGGCGGATCTTGATTAGGGTCGAATGAATCTGGTCAGATTGAACGTTAGCAGGCTAATCTGTGGCCTGACGTACCAAAGGGCATGGTGAAAAGTTTCGGGGAATGGTTCACTTACAGCCAAAAGGCATAAATGCGTCGGAGGGCGGCTGCGACGAACCCATCCTCGGAGCGTGCTGTACGGCAAGCATGGATGCGTCTTTTGTTATTGGGGTTTTCTGTTGAGCAGGTGTACTGCGCTGCAAATGAGCCACAGTAGACGTATGGTTTTTGACGGTTTGAATGGGCTGGTGCTATGCGGCGGGTGTATTTTGAGCCCCCGGCGTTTCTGGAAGCAAAGTTGTAGGAGTGGTGTGTTTCTTCGTTCGACATCAAGCGTTTATGAACCAGCAACAATCGAGCCAGGTGCCGTCTAGCATATGACAACACAAGTTCAACAAGACAAAGGCCAGTATAAGTGGTTAAATCTCGGTTCGCTCCGTGCAAAGCGCAAAGAAGCGACTGGTGATAATGGCGGTCGGAGTTTCGGAAGCCGGGTCGCTAGAACGTAAGGAATAGCAGATCGATACGTCTATGCTGATGTATAGTTCGTGTAGATGCTATGAGTTTTGCGACTGTGTATATTGCATGCACGTTCTTGTTGCATGTGCCTCTGATATGGAGATCAAGAAATTATGCCGATAGCTGAACGTGGTCGTTCCAAGTAAAATGGAGTTCAAGTTGAAGAAAAGTCGTCGATCAGTATAGTTGCAGAGCTGCCTGCTTAAACCAAGAAAGAGAATAGAAAGGAATAAGAGTGACAGGGGATCAACACGAAGGAATTTAGTTTAGGACGGAGAGTGCATGTGCTAAAACGTGCATTAATGCATCACATCACACTCTCGTCCCAGATGAAGGCAAAGAAGGAGCAACTAGGGCCCGGCTTCTCCTGCTTCTTCATAGGACAGCAGCTGTGCCTCTGGCCTGGAAAGGTTTAGAAAATTTACCTTGTATGTAAAAGGTCAAATGGTAGCGGGCCAGGAAAAAGATGGGATGGAGGGTTGGGATGGTGGAGGAGGTGGTGGTGTTTAACTAGGTAAAGCGGTTTAGGTAGGTTGAAGGAAGGCGGCGGGAGCTCACCGTGACTGCCCTTCGTGCAGAGGAACGGTGCGGCAGGTGGGAGGTGGTAGTAGCCGCTACTTAGAGGGAAGGTAGTCAATGTTTTGGGGAAGCGTGTTCAAGGACCAGGGCCTGCATGGCAATTGGGTCAATCGGTCCATCTTGAGCAAGATTCGCACGAACCTAGCCATGTGGGGTTGCCTCGGAACATTCGAAACACTACGTCTCCAAGTATTCTCTACCTCAACCTGATGCGCTCTAGTTTCTATTCCCCATGCTCCCCTCCCTGGGTTTCTATGTCACCTGCAACTCGCGGCGACGTCGACCAGAGCATTTAGCTTTTGGAAATCTTGGTTTGAGTAGTCTTTAGGGGATGGATCGTGGGTGATGCTCAAGACTCGAGCCTCTACCGAAACGATAAAGAGATCTGAGCCCCCTCGTCTCGTTCAACAATTACCAAAGCTCCTTCAACACATTCGCCGTTACATCCCCCGAGCCTCCCGGCATGGGCCTACAGTATTTATGGGTCGCCTTGTCATGACGTATCGGTATATCCATAGTCTGCCGTCCAACTGCAGCCTATGCATCTATGGGACTATCACATGCTTGGATCTCATCTTCAAGACTCCCAACAGCTTTATTCTGCGACCTGGTTGACGACGTCTCACCTCCAGCTGCGATTCATTCGTCCAGCTAAGCCTTAAGAGACAGACAATTCAGCCACTCTTCATTGGCTCTAATCGATCCTCTGCTGAGAGACTGGGAGAATCTAGTCATCTTGGCGTTGCACGCAATTGACCGATTGCAGATACGCACACGGTCACTTGACTCCTTTTACTGACTTCTAGTCAGCAACAATGTGAGGCTGAACCAACAGCATCGCCGCAAGCACAAGCACATGCGCCTCTGCCGCCTTTGTTCTATCAAAGTGACAAAAGACCTTTTACCTTGACTCGTGATCTGGCCGGCCCGTGCCAGTATGATATTCAGGGCTAACCAGGGGCGATATAAAGACCTCCCTGGAAAGGAAAGATGTCAACTGAAATCATGCTTCATGTGGAAATCAGGCCATGAAGAAGAGCCGAAACCTGTTCAAGCTCCGAAATTCATCGTGGGGCTTCCCTGTCGTTGGCTGTTTCTGTTTTTCGAGAACAATTTCATTTCATTTCCATGTGTGAATGGAGGTCACTCGGAATGCGGAACTGGTTCAGGCAGAGGTATGCTCAAATCGAAGATGGAACAAGCTTCCGCTTGAATTCTTACTCTGTTCCTCGTATCGTAGGGAGAGGTTTTTCCCCCCGAGAGTTTTGAAGAAAGTTTCATAATTCGTATAGGGAATAAGATACACCTTGGTCCTTGTGTCACCTGAAGGATTCAGTTATTCGGCCTTATAAGGTAAATTTTACGTACCGGACCCATCATGTACACCTGCCTCCTTTCCCAATACAGCAGCTACTCATCCCTGTACCCCAGAATGGCGGACAGACAGTGGGGATCTGCCTCTGACCACATGCAAATTACTGTAACTCCGCTGCCAACAGTCGTTAACCTTAGTGATAACCTCACTCAATTGTGACTTAATCTTGTATCTAAAGCACCTACCATTACAGCGACCCGAGTCTATCCAGCAACAGTTATAGTAGCAGTCTGGAACGTTCCTTTTCCGAAGCTGTTTCAACTGCCGTGCCCTGACACAAACTGAGATTCTCGACTTTGGCTTCAGCTGAACCCCTGAGCTCTCAGGTCATCATCATCATCATCATCACCAACGTCAGCAACGGAAATCACTAGCCCTCCAGTTCGGACACTATCCGTATAACCCACACCAAGTTTCTCTGAGATTGTTCCGTATATTACGCAGTGGTTAGGCTGTTTCATACTCGCAGCCCTGCGGGTTTGTTACTTAAAGAATAATAGTTTCATTCGCGATAGGTTAGTTACACCCTCTCACGTATTTTCTCTTTTATCACCATGTGGTTGCGTTACGGTACACTGCCTGTAGCCTTGGCAGGGGCGTTATGATCTACGACCTGTCAAAGCAGATCATTTACGTATCTCGGTCTATTTCCTGCAGAAATACGATCCATGCTTGCCATGTTACATATTCACACGCGGTATCTCGAATATCAAGCCGAGGCTCAAGCTGAGAGCTCCCCACATTTTTGCTCAACTTCAAAGAGAGTGTTATCATATCAACCTCCTGATTGTTCATTTTATTTGGACAAAGCCCAGATATCTTTGCCGTTCTTACCGTCAAGTTCTGTCATCGAACCTCTAGGATACACATCCGTTGCATGATGTTGACATATCCCCCCGCTACTCCAAACCGTCGACCTCCCCCTTTCGATCATCTTTACACCACCTTTTTCTATCTTCATTATACTTTACAGGGGTAGATCTGTTATTGACCGCTCATCGACAGTCAGGATCCCCGCGATCATCTTATCAGATACCCACCGTCTGAGTGCCACTGGTAGCCGGTAGCAGGTGCCGTAGCCCTGCTTCGGGACATTGTTCTACATGCTGAAGCAGCATGGCTATGCCTGCAATTGATGTGCGGCCTGCCCGTAAAGGGCCCCTGAGGCTCGATCCCATTCCCGAGATCCTCCGCCCTTTGATTCGTGCCTATCTCTTGGGCTATGCATCTGCCGTCGCTCCCCGGCTATTGACATTAGTGTTACAGCATGTTGCTAAGAGGAGGAGAAAACTATCCAACCAACTCACCACGGACCTTGATGATAGATCATTTGTCAAGTCTGCAGCACACATAGTCAAGACAGGGTTCAATCCGCAGCGGTTCCCAACGTTCTGTGCAATATTGGCCGGTGGTACCACTCTCTTGAATGTAAGTGAACTACCCCCCATGCAGTTCATACAGTTCAATGGAATGTCCCATCTAGTTTTCTCGATCTTTGTGGCCTTGTCCTTGTCTATCATAACTCATTGGGGCATTGATGTTACTTTGATATGCTGTTAGCTAATACGCCGAAAGGAACCTTTGAAAAGTATTTTAGAGAGAACCGCAAGGGGCATCGGCGAGGCAGGTCGTTTGAGGTAGGCCATCAGTTTCACTCTAACGAATTCCACTGTTCCCTGCTAACCCAATCATACCAGACTGGCAAGATGGTTGTCAACGTTTCTTGCTGCCTGGTTTGGGCTACGGCTGCTGCACTCCTACGAGGGCCGAGCGTATACCGAAACTGTGCCACCAAAAGAGGGCTCACCCCCTGATGCCGAGCCTCAAACGGTCAAATTCGCTGGTCGAACAATGGACCTAACCCTATTTGCCGTCACTCGAGCCCTCGATGTCCTTGTTGGTGATCTGTGGGCGAGGCATAAGGCCCGCCGTCTGGCCTTCAGCAGGTGGTCCAAGGTAAATGGCCCATGCGTATCACCTGATTATTATTATCAGATATCCATAGTTACTGACACCTTCCTAAGGCTGAACGATTCGTCTCCAAATTCGTTGACCCCCTTGTCTTTGCTGCCTCCTCAGGCCTTGTTATGTGGGCTTGGTTCTATCATCCAAGCCGTTTGCCCCGCAGCTACAACAAATGGATCACTTCGGCAGCTTCCGTGGACCTAAGACTAATTGAGGCCCTTCGACGGTGTCATTCAGGTGAGTTTCAGTACGGCAAGGAGACAGGTCAGGCACATCTCCTCCAGGGCATGTGCGTTGACTATGAATGGCCCCTTGCCTGGGGAGATCCTGCGGTAGTTGTGCCCATTCCTTGTCAGATGGTCCACATGTCGAGCGGGCCTTCATGCGAGTTCCATGCTGTCAGCCGCCTCTTTCGTGCTTGGAAGTGGTCAATGGCTACATACTTGCCCCTGACACTTGCACTCGCCCTGCGAAACCCTTCACGCAAAGCCCTGCGTCGAGCCATAGTCTCATCCTGTCGTTCATCTAGTTTCCTCGCGACCTTTATAACACTCTTCTACTATGGAGTTTGTCTCAGTCGAACACGCATAGGACCCCGCCTTCCCGGCGGCACAACCATTGAGCGTCGTCAACACATGGACAGCGGAATCTGTGTTGGTACGGGCTGCTTGCTGTGTGGCTGGAGTATCATGATTGAAACAGAAAGTCGAAGAAAGGATATCGCGCTGTTTGTTGCTCCTCGTGCCTTGGCTACTGTCCTCCCTCGACGGTATTCACTGGACAAAGAGTGGCGAGAGAGGCTTGCATTCGCTGCTAGCACTGCGGTCGTGTTTACTTGCGTTGCAGAGAATCCTGATCGAGTCAGGGGTGTCTTTGGAAAACTGCTGAAGATGGTTCTCGGCAAATAGACGAGCTAGCTCAGGAAATACGAGGGCAGAGGCCTTACGTGTTCAAGCCATTTGTTCATTTTCGGTATATCCAATATGTATGGTAGAACAGCTGTGTAGAACAGTTCCTCAATCATAATGTATAATCATTGACCATCACAGGGTACTTGATCACGGAACATGGATGCTCGTAAAGTGAGAACTTGTTCAATGCAATATCTATGCGCTTCCTCAACACATTACCCCTTGAACCAAGCAACCGCGCCCAGTACAAATATACAAGCTAACATATCGCTTCTCACTGTTGTGAAGATCTGTCCATAGCGCATTACAATCTCGACATAGCCCTTGGCAGGTTGCGGCAAAAATTGCACCACGGTGCCAACGATGCCAGAAGGGGGGCTGCCCCTCCTGTCAAGAAAGAAGCGGGTGGTGAGGAGTAGTGTCTCGGCAGTAGCAAACGTCCAGAAGAACAACTTTTTACGGTGCTCCAGTTCTGTCTCAAGTTCGGGCTCAGCAGCTGCAATGAGAGGATCCGCGGGTGTCGTGCCGGCAAGGGCGGCTCGCTCGCGTTCGATCTTGCTGCCAGTGAAAGGAGTGAGAATGACAATGTAGAAGCCGAGGCCAAGAGCAACAAGGGCGTGGAGTAGACGCCAGAGGTTTGTAGATGCGCTGTTACGCACAGCATTGGGTGGCACTGGAGGGCCTTGGCCGGGAGCTGCGCCGGGCATGCCAGGGAAAGGGGGCATTGAGCCCGGAGGAAGACCAGCGCCGGCCATGAGCTGGGACATCATCTTCATCATGGGATCTTCCTCAGCGCCGCCGGGCGCTGGAGTGCCAGTGCCGCTGCCATTTCCACGCTCAAATCCAAGCATCATCTGCCGTAGCTGATCCTCTGAGATAGTGGGTTCAGTGATTTCAGGGGCATCCTTTCGTGAAGCAGCAGTGCGCTTGGGCTCGTAGTAATGATCTGAGATATCAACTTCTTCAGGGTCGGCATGATCGGCGGTGGGAGATGCTGCGGATGCTGATGTAGCGGGAGCTGGTGCTGGTGTGGGGGCGTCTGTTGCGTTGGTAGTTGCACTGGTGGGCTCTGGCTCTATTATGAACATTAGCATCTGGGCACTCGAATAGCATGAAGGGTTTGAATAGTACCCCCTGGAACACGACCACCAAGACCAGTAATCTTGTTCAGTCTCGCTGAACCTCCAGCCTTAAGCTTGGCTTCTCGACGCTCTTTGCGAAGACGCGCTTGCTCAGATGCTCGCTGGGCAGCAGCATCCTCGGGGCTTTGTGTTGTCTCCGACATGGTTTAGGCGTCTACTAAAAATCGAAATGTTGGATAGATTCGGGCGACGATGATGTGGTGCTTCCAACCAAGTGGAGTGTGGAAGCTTTGGCGGGGATGACAACTGGCAATGATGTAGGGCAAGCCTGTATCAGTTACTTACCCTAGACGCGCCCTTGTTTAGATGCTCAGCGAACCTCTTTCCGGTTCATACCAGGTATTCTAGGAGATTTCATGGTGATCATGTCTGGCTTATTTTATATTAGTTATTTGTTTTCAGGCCTTTTCATACTCAGGTTCAAACTCTGACTTGCTTCGTGCTCAGGGGCTAAAGGTCACCCACCCAATTAGCTTTAATTGAGAATGGTATAACGAGTTTAACAAAATTGGTGTTTTCAGAAGCCATGGTACCTGTGCCCACACCGTGATCTGAGTGCTTATCGGTCTTTTTATCACAGTCAAGGTGATGTTTTGATTGACAGTAAAAGAGAATCGGAGGCGTTCGACAAAAAAGTCACATTCAACAGAAACAAACTATAGGCACACAATAACTTAGTCATATACTTTTCTGATCTACTAAACGTTTGGCGTGGGTGTCATCGTGAACTTCATCCCCAATCATGCACCATGCGCTAAACTATTCAACATAACACCCACGACCTGACATACCCATTTCATAAGCAAGGCACAATAAGACATGTTGCATTACAAAAAACCTGCTCATGGCGTAGCCTTGCTCATGCTAATCAGTCGCTTGACTCCAACCTACAGCCGAGTTAGTTTTGTACCTCAATTTAGGACCAGGGAAACTTACCATCCAGTTGCCACACTCCTCGGTCTTGTCTCGCTGGATCTCGACCTGCAGCCTGTGTGCACCTTCATAGTTCTTGGCCTCAATGGCATCCGCAAGCTCGGAAAGCTGTGCAATGGTATCAGGCCTGACAAGTTCCTCGTTGTTGAGGTGATCAAAGAGTAAGCCAAGTCGCTTCTGAGTGTCCTTGACTTGAGGGGCAAAAGTCGCAGGAGCCTTGGAAGCCACTCGTTGCATGTCCTGGTCTAAGATATCCACCAAGCGCTGGGCGCTGGCAGGAATATGTGACCGGTCACCAGCAGGATGTCTGGCCTTGGGAGGGGCTGACGCCTGAGGAGGAGGAGGAGGAGGAGGAGGAGTTGGCTTGGGAGAAGAAGCGGCGGGGGGCCCACCAGGGGGTCCAGGTCGGCTCATAGGAGGAGGCCCGGTGGGAGGTGCAGACTGCTGAGCCGGAGGGATACCGTATGGAGAGGGAGCATACTGGTTATGAGGAGTCGACTGCTGAGGAGGGGCTCCAAACGAACCTGCCGGAGGGGGACGGCTTGCGGCTCCAGGAGGAGGCGCAGATCCTGGGGGTTGGTTGTACTGTTGCTGCTGCTGTGCTGCAGGAGTGGGAGCATAACGGTTGGTGGGAGGAGCTCCGGCAGGAGGGGCATTGTAAGGCGATGCTGTTCGGGGGACAACGTTGGGCATTGGAGACGGGATCGCGCCGGCAGCAGGGGGAGGGGGTGCGTATGGG
>JABCJY010000448.1:0-25651 GCA_013184415.1 Fusarium concolor
AGTGAGGGTGAGCTCTCTCGAAAAAAACCACTGGACCTGAACTGAAGGAAGCTCAATGGAAGGGGAAGACACCCGACGCAGGTGGAGTGGAGGGGTCGAATTGGAAGGGGGGAGTGGTGGCGGGGCGCTTGACAACCTGGCCTGGAGCCTGGGGCTAGGAGCCTGGGGCGGCGGGCGGTCTGGAGGGTACCTGAAGCTACAGGGCAGATCAGCGCGTGGCAGAGGTACCTGGGCCCTGAAACCCATTGGGGAACGGGGTCCAAAAAGCGATGAGGCATGACCCAGTACCGGTACATGATCAATGTCACTCGACATCCAAGCTGTTGAGGATCAGAGTGGACCAGGGGGAGGCGACCGACACCTTGAGTTACGTACGACAGGTCAATTCGACGACGAAACGTTCATCCAAAACGCCGAAAACCGCAGCAACAAATTTACACATTCCGATCCAATCCTTATCCAACTCAACTAACTCAATTTCCCGGAAACTTCTGTGAGTTGCTCGGCCAATTTTTCTCCTATGTCCTTAGGTTTCATTGCTTTGGGGGAAGCCCACGATATCAACGTTGGCTGGCCTAAGCTGGGCTGGTTGACTAGGTGTGGGTGAGTTGCCTTGCCCCAAAGACCGGGAAACAGAGATGGAAGTCTTCCATTTGATGAGATTGGAAATGATTGACTCGGGTTCCGGGGAGGCACGCAGAGCTGACCTTGCGGTGAGTTCCAAGAGGTACCTCGACTCAAGGTGAGGTGAGGTGATACCTAGCCCAGTGGCTTCTGTGGTCAGCGTCTGGACGGACATGGTCTAAGCTTGGTTTTTCTGCCCCTCCATCCCCCTCCATGATGGACCTCACCTTACCTGAAGCTCATGAGCTATCCTATTCTACTCTACGCTCTTCAGTGTGAACCCACAACTACCGGCTGGCTACGGGATCACCAAAGTATCCATCACATCGCATATCTTTGCTTCCGATATTCGGTGGAGAGAAATTTCTTTACAGTTGCAGGCACATATACCTTTTTTTTTTTTTTTTTTGGAATCAAAGACATCTGTGGAACATCAATTGGACAGGCCAAGAAGAGAAAGTGGCTTCATTTTGGCGGGCATGACCTTTCAATACAGATGCGGATGCAGGTAGTCCATTTCCATTCACTACACTTCATCTCTCTTGTTGCTTTGGTATTCAGTACCAAGCGGTAGGGCTAGTTTCAAACCAGCCGCCCTTGGCCTTAGTGAGCGAGTGTCCCACTCAACAATGATCCCATGCCGCCTTTTCATTCTCTACCATCCCTGGAAAAGGGTCTGGAAGGATTTGAAGGAAGTCGAATCTCAACACGCTACTACTGCCAACCAAGAAATTACCGACTTGGCCAGTAGTGGCTGACGGCTAGTCCACCTCCTGAAGCAGAAGCTTACGACACGCTGAGTATTACTGTACTATGAATTGTACAGTAATGGACCGCGTGCTCAGGCATTAGTTCGTGAGATGTTGACGATCTTGCAAGATCTTTGACAGCACTATGGGCAATGCAGGGCATGGGTTGGCTGTACACGCAAACGCGGGATGACCCCATCGTTTCACATGAGACCAAAGCCAACATCTCTTTGTCTCTCACACCCGAAACAAAGTGCGCTGACCATTAATCATTGCCAATATTCACTGACTCTGATGATGGGTTTGAATTAAGCCGTCAGGTGGTCCAGAAAATAACCAGGACACCAAGAGCCTGTTGACATAAAGAATTAGGCACTTTAGGCCCTAAGACCAATCTTTATGGCACCCTTCCCTTAATCCCGATGTTTCTACAACCACCTGGCCGCTCGTAAACTTCTTGAGGCATGGTGGGGGATAGGCGCCATCAACGCCTCTTACAAGTGTAAGGCAAACTGGCTGGCCTGAACAACGGTCCCCCTAACAACATGTACCGGTACTTTGGTATGGGAGCTCCAGTCTACAAGCTCAATTGCAAACCTCCTTGGGCAGGAAAAAAAAAAAAAAAAAAACGTACATTGATTCAACAGATCAACAAGAAGAAAAAAGAGGACCCTGCAACAACCGGTATCCCCAAAGAAAACACAGGCTTCTTCCCCAACTGGCTGGATGATCAAACTCAACTACGCTAACCCTTGCGGGACAGAGACATAACACCAGAAATCTCTCACCTTGACAATTGAGTTTTCAAAGAGCAGATATCACCAAAAAGTATGAAGGAAGACTCAATTGTTGGCTCTCTCAAGGTGAGTGAGCTTATTCTGCTCCAAAATACCTCCTCGAGGTGCGGGCATGTGTTGCGTGAGAAAACTGGCTCAAGCGGTGGCTAGTGATGTACCGCGAGGTGGGTCGACAGGGGTAAACACCCCTCCCCTGGGCTCGATGTACTGTACCTGAAGTACCCGTACTTGGAACCCCAAGCAGCGGTCCTTGCAAAGGCGGCGTGAACCCCACTAGGTTTTTGGTGTGGATGATGGGACCTCAAGCATTGAAGACCCGACAACCTAGACAGAGTCCGCGGTGATTTGGTACTACAGCTCGCTGAGAGCAGCCTCATCGACCCTTGAAGGTCAACCAAAAACCAAAAAACCAAGCCCAGTCCAGCTTCTCACCCGCCCACCTCACCTCACCACACCAGAGACATCCTGACATTCCTCCTGAATTCTCCCGTCCCATCCACTCCATCACTTCCCGTAGCTCACCTTGTTCTTGTTCTCTTCCCCTCCCCTCGTCTTTGTCTCAAGTTTCAACTGGCGGATCTCCTCGACCGTTTCTTCTACTACAGATCTCAATTCCTTCCCCATTTCCTCTTCATACATCTCCCCCCCCATACCTAATTCCTTTGAGCCCGTTTCTCCTCAGAGAGCTCAGAGCGTTTCCTCTCCTCAGCAGCTGACACCTTATTTGGTTCCTCCAGCGCTCCAATTCTTTAACCCTTCCACCTCTCTCTACTCACACCGTCGAGCTCGATATTCACAATGGCTCCCGCTTCCTCCAGCAGCCTGTCGGCCAACGACAACATCCAGCGCTTCCCGGCTCCCAGCCGACCGCTGAGCCCTCTTCCTGAGCACGCTCTCTTCACCGACAAGACGCGATGCTTCGTCTACGGTCTCCAGCCTCGAGCCGTCCAGGGCATGCTCGATTTCGACTTCATCTGCAAGCGCTCTAAGCCCTCCGTCGCCGGTATCATCTACACTTTCGGCGGTCAGTTCGTCAGCAAGATGTACTGGGGAACCAGCGAGACTCTGCTGCCCGTCTACCAGCAGGTTGAGAAGGCTATGAGCAAGCACCCTGACGTCGATGTCGTTGTCAACTTTGCCTCTTCCCGAAGTGTCTACAGCTCCACCATGGAGCTCATGGAGTACTCCCAGGTCAAGACCATTGCCATTATTGCTGAGGGTGTCCCTGAGCGAGTAAGTTTATACCAATTGGAGTTATGCGCCAAAACCGAGTGCTAACAATTATTCTCCAGCGAGCTCGTGAGATCGCCCACGTCGCCAAGAAAAAGGGTGTTACCATTATTGGACCTGCCACCGTCGGTGGTATTAAGCCCGGCAGCTTCAAGATTGGCAACACTGGTGGTATGATGGACAACATTGTTGCCTCCAAGCTTTACCGCAAGGGCTCCGTTGGCTACGTTTCCAAGTCTGGTGGTATGTCCAACGAGCTCAACAACATTATCTCCCAGAACACCGACGGTGTGTATGAGGGTATCGCCATCGGTGGTGATCGATACCCCGGTACCACTTTTATCGACCATCTCCTGCGATACCAGGCCGACCCTGAGTGCAAGATCCTTGTCTTGCTTGGTGAGGTTGGCGGTGTTGAGGAATACAAGGTCATTGATGCCGTCAAGCAGGGCATCATCACCAAGCCCATTGTCGCCTGGGCTATCGGCACTTGCGCCAGTATGTTCAAGACCGAGGTTCAGTTCGGTCACGCCGGTTCTTTCGCCAACTCCCAGCTTGAGACTGCCAAGATGAAGAATGAGAAGATGAAGGAGGCCGGTTTCCACGTCCCCACTACTTTCGAGGATCTCCCCGCCACCCTCAAGGAGGTCTACGACAAGCTTGTCTCTCAGGGCACTATCGTTCCCCAGCCCGAGCCCGTTGTTCCCAAGATTCCCCTTGACTACTCTTGGGCTCAGGAGCTTGGCCTCATCCGAAAGCCTGCTGCTTTCATCTCCACTATCTCCGATGACCGTGGTCAGGAGCTTCTCTACGCCGGTATGCCCATCTCCGACGTTTTCAAGGAGGATATCGGCATTGGTGGTGTCATGTCTCTTCTGTGGTTCCGTCGCCGCCTCCCGCCTTACGCCTCCAAGTTCCTCGAGATGGTTCTCATGCTCACTGCCGATCACGGTCCCGCCGTGTCTGGTGCCATGAACACTATTATCACCACCCGTGCTGGTAAGGATCTGATCAGCGCTCTCGTCTCTGGTCTCTTGACCATTGGCTCCCGTTTTGGTGGTGCCCTTGACGGTGCCGCTGAGGAGTTCACCCGTGCCTTCGACAAGGGTCTCAGCCCCCGTGACTTTGTCGACAGCATGCGCAAGGCCAACAAGCTCATTCCCGGTATTGGTCACCGTATCAAGTCTCGAAACAACCCCGATCTCCGTGTTGAGCTCGTCAAGGAGTACGTTCTCAACAACTTCCCCAACCACAAGCTCCTCGACTACGCTCTCGCTGTCGAGACCGTCACCACCTCCAAGAAGGATAACCTGATCCTCAACGTCGACGGCTGCATTGCTGTCTGCTTCGTTGATCTTGTCCGCAACTGCGGTGCCTTCTCCGCTGAGGAGGCTGAGGATTACCTCAAGATGGGTGTTCTCAATGGTCTCTTCGTCCTCGGCCGAAGCATTGGTCTTATTGCCCACTTCCTCGACCAGAAGCGCCTGCGCACTGGTCTCTACCGTCATCCTTGGGATGACATCACCTACCTCCTCCCCAACCTTCGGGAGGCTGGTGCCCCTGGTGCTGAGGGCCGTGTGGAGGTTTCTCTGTAAGAAACGGAGAATGATAATGCGAATGGGAAGGGAAGAGATAAGGCGTCGAGCATTTGATGATTTTGTGCCGGCCTGGACACGTCGTAGAAAAACGACGGTCTGTATGAGAATTCCAATACAATGTAACTAGTGCTGGAGGCCGCAAGATGGCCCTCCATATTACTCGCTTGATCCTATAGACATGAATGTTGATGTTTGCTATGAGATTTTATTGTTTTCCCTGTGCTTGAACTTGAGAAGCATACTGACTTGTTATGACGAGAGCAATACGCGCTATGTATGATGCCTTCAGAAGCTCGACCAAGGGCAAATTCCAAAACATTCATCAAATTCACGCTGTTCAAAGCTTCTATACTCCCCGTAGTGTGTTGATTACGGTATCCGTACAAAAGACTGGAGTACCTAAAGTTAGCAAACCGGCACCAATAGCGATCAGGTAAATAAGAACGAACAAAACAATTAAGCACAATATACAGACCTTAGAAACACTGGCTCCTCAGTTCTGATTCATTTCTCAAGCTGATTGTCCGCCTCACGTGCTTCATCATGAGAAGTCCTCTGGGGGTGGTCACATGACACTGCGGAAGTCCGTAATTGGCACCAGTCCCGGAAAGGTTTGGCGTCTCTGTGGATTTTGACGCCGACTCTTGAGCTCATGCTTTGTTGACGACGAACAACGAGACGTGAACGGCGGGCCGCTGTATCTTTCTAGGACTTTTTATGAGCCAATTGTAAGGCATTAATGGTAAGCTGCTTATATATTCCTTCTATAGGCAAGCTCAACTCATGCAGAAACACAGACCTAGCGCTTCAATTCCTCCTCCCAAGGATTATCCACCACAACTCAGATACAATTATGTCCTTCTTCCGCATCACACTACACCGCTCCGCCATCGGTCTTCCCGAGCGCACACGAGGTGTCCTAGCAGCGCTGGGGCTGCGCCGTCGAATGCAGACAGTCTTCCATCCCGTGCACCCGCAATTCGCCGGTATGATCCTTAAGGTTAAGGAGTTGGTTCGTGTTGAGGAAGTGGACCGCGTGTTAAGCAAGAGAGAGGTCAAGGCCGCGCGGACGCCGGATCCTGGATTTTACATTGAGAAGGCTGTGCCAAGGATGTAGGGAGGTTCATGATACCAAGGAAGAGAAACGAGAGTGTGTACTATACTGTAATGACCTTTGAACAAAAGATGGTGCCAAATCGGAGAAAAGGATAGAGTCACGAAGAAAACAAAATCTCTGAAAGACTCATTCAAGTATTTCATTTACGACTAGCAAGTCAGGAAAGCAGAAATATGAAATCTATCGAATTCAGACTCGAGACACCACCCTGAGTATGATATTAAGTAAACAGATGTACGACGAAGACCTCTATTATCCTACAACTGTGAGTGTGTAGCGTCCCCTTATCCCAACCGTGATTCTTGTCAGCCCAAAAATACTATGGTGTGAACGGAACTTCTTGTTTGTCTCCCGTCACCCATCAGTCAGAGTTCACACTCTGGCATCATCCCCTGCATCATACACTCAGAAATGACCCAACAGACTGGTTTGCAATAACCTCGAAAGCATAGCCATAAAAGCTGTGGTTGCCTTGATACTCAGTGCCCCTTAAAAGCTACGAGCTTTGTCAATGTACTCCTGGCTGGGAGTCTCGTACTCATTGACGAAGTAGGTCTCGCAGTTGCGTCCCAACCAGACGTTGAACTTGCCAATCTCCTCCCGAAGACGTGATACCGACTGCTGGTCCATGTTGGTCTGCGCCAACAGTTCAGGGAGGGACACTGTTGATACTGAATTAGTCACAAGTTAAGAACGTAAGCGAAGGGAGATACGCACCGATTAGTCGAGCAAGATGCTCAGCACCGTAGACGTCGCAGACGTTGGTGATTTCGGGATTCGCCTCATTGTTCTCCCAAAGCTTCTTAATACCCATGTATTGATGGCGTTCGAAACTGCTTTCAGTTAGCGATTTGAACGATCCGATGAGACTCACACTTACCGGTACAATAGAATCCTGCTAAGTGCCTTCTCAAAGTACTCGCGGAAACCTGCTACGACTTCCTCCAAGATATCCATGCTGGATGATCCCTCCTCGCGGTGTGGCCGCTCATGTGCAAGATAATCTTCGAAAATCTTCGTGACTGGCTTGGAATGAGGAAGGGGAACAAGTTGGTTGTTCTTGGTAATATTTTCCCAGTCATCTACTAGCATCGCCTGAATGTGATCAGGAACTGGCAGATTGATCATAGGTTTGTTATGAAAAGTGTCTTCCTGGGAAATAATTAGCATATGATGGGCTCGTCAACCAAGAAAATAGCCTGTAGCCATTATATGCGAAAGCAAAAGCCAAGGGGTGCCTAGAGAAAGTATCTACCATCTCTAGTTGGTCACACGAGCGCCGGTTGGGCTTAGTACGATGCTTTGGCGGCTTGGGGGGTTTTGAGCGAGACTGCTTAGGCTCGTTCTGGAGCTCCAGGGGCCAGGTGTAGCGATTATCATGGATTGCTTGCCCTGACTCGTTCACATAGCGATGGCCTTTCTGGGGTAGGAAAGCAAGATGATCCGTAGGTTCTTTGAGGTTGGTCACTTTGACCTTTCCAGGAGGCTTAAGCATATCGATAGACTCGCTAGGCCGAGTCAAGTCGGATGAGCCCCGAACGTTTGAGATAGGGAAGTCTTGCAAATCCGAAAGCCCGCGTGAAGCAGCCATTGCGTTGCAGTGTTGTTTCGTGGTAGATGTAGGTTTGGGTGGGATAGGGGAGAGTGTTCAAATAAGGTACACGTGAGGATGGAGACGGAAAGTTAGAGAGCACGGATACAATGATATGAAAGAGCAAACAGCAACCGTGGGGGGATGGTGCAGTCTACAGGAACTATGCCTGGCCAAGGTGGGAGCTTGATGTTGGGACACGAGCTCGGAGTGACAATGAAAGAATCATTGGGGGAAATGGTAGCGCTGTAGGCTTTGTGTAGTGCAGGCTGAGGCTCGATCACAGTCGTCGGTAGGGCTTGGTAGAGGCCCTAATTCATCTGATTAAATGGGAAAACACACGTTGATACAATGATGACAATCCTTCCAACTTTGAAATAAGGATAATTGGTGAGCAGTGTAACAGAGTGCAGATGCTTCATCTTTCGGCAGTCTCACTAAAGGCCAACTGGACCAATTTTTGCATATCACGGCCCAGAACTACTGGAGAGAACACTCGTATGTAAACCACGCGCGAAACAACAAATGAATCAATCAAGGCCAATGGAACAAGAAGCATCAAAGAACAAAGGGTTTCTTACCTGTTCCAACTCCCAGTCTTTACCCCGTCTTCCTCCTCGACCCCCTTGAACAGTAGCAGAGCCTGATCGTTCCTCGCTCACTCTGGCAGACTCAGCACCACTTCTGAGTCCCTTCTTGGGCTGCTTCGTGCTTCTTTGAATGTTATGCTTCAGCTGCGCGTGCAACTGCGCAGCCAGTTCCTTGTGCTCATCGTCGAATGGCCGGATACGGTCAACCAACACCCAGTCGTCCCAGGTGTTTTTCCATCCCTTGTAATGGACTTTATACTTGTACCCGTCACTGGGCTTCTCACCTGGCTGCACATCCATAATTTTGGCCTCGTAGAGCATATCCATGTGAAAACAAAGAACCTTTTCATCTTTGCTGAACGGCGGTGGCGCCGGTTGCTGGCGAGCAGGAGCCATGACTGCGATGTGATGAGAAAGAGAAGAGTTACAAGAGTGGTAAAGAAGAAGTGTTAAAGACAAAATTTAATAGAGCGCGAGAATTATTCTGCAAGGCCAAATAGAGTCCAAAATTGATGAGTGTTGATAATCCAAGAGAGAATACTGGGTGGATGAGATGAGATTGAATGGCCGGATACAGTGTAGGTACAGTTTTGATAACAATTTACGGTAAGGTCCCTCAGGAAGGCAAGGTACACACTTAGTTCGCGTTAATGAGGGAACAGGGGGTGCTCTCTTTGACCACGCGACGCGACGGCCCAGCTGAAGTGTATGGAGTACTAAGTAGGCTGGGTGTGATAAGATAAGAAATTTGCTAGTGGAGCAGTGGAGTGAGATTGGGCTGAAAATTAGCGGAAGATGACCCTCCAGGGACTCCAAGCCTGGCTCTGAGACATCCAATCCATCCATTTCCATTCACTGGGGAAAAGCCCTGCAACGGAACCTGATCCTTCCCGCTGGGCCGATCTCGCAAGGGCATTGGAACTGACGTGAGTCAATTGGACCGCCGCCTCTCACCAAAATGTTTCGAAGTTGCACAGAGTGAATCATATATCACCTTCAAAAACTTTTAAAAACACCCAATTCACCTCCACATACCTTCTTTCTGCCTAACCTCATATTCTCACTCACATCTAACCATTGCTTCAGGCAGCTTTTCACCATGGCTAACATCCCTGATCCCACCGCCGATTTGGACTGGACCTACAATGGCAGTATCATTGAGGTGTCCGAGCTCACATTGTCAACATTGTCAAAGCTGTACCAGTCAACCACGTCGCCAATGTTGTTGTAGCATGTGCGCTCAATCCTCTCCCCGATGGCGTTCATGTTACCCACATCACTGGCCACCCTCGTCTGAGAATGAACTAATACTTGTCCAGCCTTGAGTATTTCGGTACAAGTCTCCTGAGGTTGAATACACACAATGGAAGGATGAGCTAGAGAATTATGTTACCGCTGGTGGACAAGAGAAGGATCAGGAGCAACATGCTTTCATCCCCCTGTACCACTTCTGTGTCAACGATCTCCCTGCCAACACCAGAGCCCTTGAGCTTTCTGACTCCAACACCGTTAAGATCCTCAAGGAAGATGCGGAGCACTGGACTGGTATCGACGAGAGTTCAGGACACGGTGTTTCCCGTGTTGATATCGGCCGATTCCTGCGGTTCCTAGCCGAGACTCAGTTCGTCTCTTGGCCTACAGGCCGAGGCCGACCACTTCCTGAGGTCAACCTGACGGCGGCTCAACTTGAAGCTGTTGATGCCGTTGGTGGCCGTGGTGGAAGCGGTGCTCCTGCTGCTACAGCCGCAGCTGCCCCCCCCCCCAAACCCTAGACAAACTTTCAAAAGAAACACAAAAGTTTTGAGATTTAACAGCGAGGTTTTTTGGGTTATTTGGAAACAGGTGAGAATCTAGCATCGATTCTGTTCATGTAAAGAATAAGGGTATATAGAAATCTAAAGCTACCCTCGGGTACTTCATCTTAACGGTGTATTCTGATCAATGTATTGGGTGTGTAAGCTTGTGTCAAGATTGCCTTGTCATATTAAATAGTGTAGAAATGAATTGAGATAGTCCGAGCCAGAGTTCCTAAGTTCCGCCGTTCTTTCTTATCTGTTCATGTAAGTTGTGTGATGTTTGCTAGAGTCATATCTGCCTAGGTACTTGGTCTACTTAAAGGCAGTCTCCCCGAAACGCCCAGGTATTGGTCACCTTTGCTCGGTGAGGATCACAACCTCCCAACCCCTGTGATACGAACCATGAATTACAGCCATTGCTTCCTCCTGTTTGCGTTGTATAATAACGAATTTTTCTCATGAATGTAGACGAGATGAGAGTACTCCAGGCATGAGCTGTCATGACATCGAGGACTTCAATGATACATCCCTACATTACATAGGTCAAGGAACCAAACCACCCGGTCTAGAAGTACGGCTCTTTGTAAACCTTCATCACCTGAGGCTCGATACCATTCGACCATGACTGCTTGCACTATAGACTCAACGCAGCTCGCCTGCTCCCCCCCCCCCCCAAACATACTGAGATCTGGTGTTCAACAGCTTTTGTGGTGGCGTCGGCTGGAGAACTAACTGGGATACCTCACAAAATAGTTTCCATTAAATTTCGCTAATCTTTATGGGACTTTTCATGAGGACAGAAAGTTGACCCTTGAAGCCCATGACGTTGGGGTCGATGGCACCAAGTCACTTTAGCATATATCGGATAGGTTTTAGATATTAGAAACATTGACACTCCCCGGTGGTGGACTAGTCAAAAGTGGACGTGGATGGAAGATGATGATAAAAAGGTCAACGCAAAAGTAGTTTAAATGCAATGCAGTCAGTCTAGGGGCTTATAGCGGCCGTAATATATATTATTCTGCGCACTTATATCTGTGACTGCGACTGTGTAGGTTAGGTACTTACCTAAGGTAGAGGCGTCCTGTGGAAGGTGGGACACTTAACGCGCTGGTTCCACGGCCGTCGCGTCTTATCAATGGATATCACTAAGAACCTTCCATGATAATTCACAATTGATCGTTAATCTCCTTAGCAGCGACAAATACTCTCAACAATAGCACACGTGGTTGTCTGATTCTAGTACATGAGAATGGCACCTTCAGAGGCGGAACTCCTCGCCAATTATCTCATCCAGCCATCGACCTTGACCGCCATTGTGACACTCGAGCAGTTCAAGGCTCTCTTCCCCCGCCCGCTACAATCATCACCTCAAGTCCGATCGCTATTTCGAGACCTACAGGCCCAGCGTACAGATCTTCTCGAGCAGGTCGCCGAGAACATTGCTGATGAAGCGAAACGGGGAATCACAATGCGGCGAGAAGTCGTACGAGCCAAGCGTGAGGCAGAGCGAGAGGACATAGACGCCGAGATCGAAATGGAGCGCGCAGTATGTGCATTCGAGAAATATACATGTTACAGGTACTGATCAAGCCAGCTATTTGGTGACGCATCAGGTGCAGCAAATGTTAAGCATACCCTCAACTCTGTAATTCCCGAACTCGAAGGGGCAGTGGGCGCCCTTGAAGCCGAAATTGAGCATCTAAAAGAGGAAGAGGCAGCCATGCTCGAGTCAGTGCAACAGACTGTAGGGGCACTGAGCGATCTAAGATATGGCAAATTCGCCAATGGTCAGATAAGCGAGGAAATAATTGATGGCCTTAAGAATGTGGAAGCAGCCTGCGAGAACAAACCATAAATCATCGAATCACGACAATGGGCTCTACGAGTTTATATGACAGTGAAGGCAATCGCCTCGGATCATAAAATTGATATAATTGAGCGCGACAACTCGGCATTTTTCTAGGCATCAAACGGGTTGACGACTTAATCATTAAAGCCAATAAGCAATTGCTAAAATTAATTATTGGGCGCGCTGAGCACCAGCCTGAGGAGCACCGTTCATACCCTGCATGCGACGGGACCTGTCAAGTATTAGCATCTTACATGCATCGTTCGCGAATTGGGAAAACTCACATCATGGTGCGGCTGCCGAAAGAGACGACAAGCATGAAAAGCCAGTTGGGAATCAGACCCATAACCCACATGAGATAACCGAAAGGAACAGCCATGCCAAACTCTGCAAGCTTGCCGTTGAAGGGGTGGAACCAGCCGCTGTCGATGCGGCGGAACTCGTCCTTGCTACCAGACTGCTGTAAGGCAACCAGAGTGTCAGAAGTGGTAGTCGTCAAGTTAAGTCTCTTGCTGTAGATCTCGACGGGTGCAGGCTCGGGGAGCATCTCGATGACATAAAGGCTGGCGGGGCCGGCAGACCAGGCATTGCAAAGAATGGGCTGGTTGTCGCAGTTCAAGTACGCCATATGAGGGGTATTGTCGAGGAGCGCAAACTTGGCGGCGGTCTCGTTGAAGGCTTGCTCGACAGTTCCGCATCGGCCTGCGGTTACATGTTAGTTAGAGATCATGTGTATTATGATGGCAATTGCAAATTGAATAACACATTGTGCGTAGGGCTGCATTGCGGTTGATCAAACGTACCATAGCAGGTCTTGTTTCCACCAGAAATGAGTAGCCACCACTCCTCAGGAGTAGTAGCACCGGCGGAAACAGGCTCGTATAGTGTCTCCTTCCAGTTCTCGAGTGTCAGGACGTTGAGTCTCATGGAACCGGCCTTGGCCTCAGCAGCAGCCACAGGGTCATGATGACCAGGGTTGGGAATGTACGAAGCAAACTGTCCGATGACATTCTGGAATTGAGCCTTGTACTGGTCAATAGGCGAATCCTGAGCGGCGGCGAGGGCGGGCAGAGCCGCTAGAACGGTAGATGATGAGAAGCGCATATTGACTGATGAAGTGAATAAGCTTGCAGTAGAGAATGGCGCAAGCTAATCAACTGCGTTGACCTTGAGTACTGATGGACTGGAGAGGAATAGAGAAGAAGAGGTGAAGAGAAGGCGGAGAAGGAAAGATAAGACAAGACAGGCAATGGCCAGATGGAAGATGAACGGGTTCCGGTGGAGATGAGGAGATGAACGGATGGATGGGTTGGGTTGGCTGCTGTCTGTCTCTATGGCTAAGCTTGGATAAAGACCCCGGTGAAATTGGATGCACGGGAAAAGCTGGACCCTTGTATCGTTGGGGATATTGTTCAGTAGCTTACTTTGGTAACTCCTCATTCTTACCTTGGCTGCTGACTTATACCTACCTACCTAGAACGAGTAGAACCCCTAAGAAACAGCTACGGCCCTGAGGTTGGTAGGTGAAGAGGATGTGGACAATGAAGCTACCTCCAGCTGCCTACAGAGACACTGCACTTCCAGATATAATACACTCAAGCTGATACGAATGATATCTATCCATATTGAAATATATACCTACCTACTTCACTCCCAGTGCCCATACACACGGCCGTATTCCCCGCGCAGCAGGGTCCTACTTAGAGAAGAAACCAATGATGACACATATCAAGCAATGCTCAATTTGATAGCTTCAGAGCTAACCCATGTCGTTTTAGTTAACTATCAGTTAGACCAGATCCACCGAATTGGACAATCCTTCTCAGTCACACTCCATGCTTCCCCAACAATGGACCACCCATGACCACTAACACAAAGACACGGTCCGACACTTAATCCGGGACTTCCCATGTCCTTTGTCGAATGCACGCGTCAAGTGATTCACGGTTCACGACCAGACCTTGTTAGCAAGGTTGTCTCTTAATCTTGAACCAACCAATCTTCCTAGGTACCCATTTTGTTGACATATTTTTGGCTTTATATACATCTCTGCCCTCATCGTTTGTGCTATTGTCTTGTCCACCATTGCTCCTTCTCGTAACGACGACATCGCCGCCGATATCCTCCTGTCGCATCCATCATGAACCCTCAGATGGGCCAGCAAGGCCAGGGCCAGGGCCAACAGGCAACTGCTGGACAGACTCAGCAACGCCCTCCACCTATGTATCAACCAAGCCAAATACGAAATTTGCCGACACTGAGCGACGAGGAAAAGTCAAAATATGAAGCTGGCTTACAGGGACTCTGGAATAAGGCCAATGGGTCCCCCCAAAACAGCCAGGAGCACATCGCTGCCCGTCAGAAGATTATAGAATTCTCCAAGATGCTCATCTCCAAGATCCAACAAAGACGTTCCCAGCAAATGCAGGGACAGAACGCCCAGAACCAGCAGGCTCGCCCTCAGCAGATGCAACAAAACGCTGCTGGACAGACGATTCAAGCACAGCCTCAGCAACAACCTGCTGGTGCAGCTGGTGCAGCTACGGGTAACCAAACTGCCGCAGCAGCAGCAGCAGCAGCAGCCCGACGAAACCAAGTTCAAATCCCCGAACACATCCAACAGCATGTCAACAGGATTACCTTTCGAGCTCCAGCCCAGGTGGCAGAGAAATCAGGTGCTGATGCAAGTAAATGGATAGAAGAGATCAAGGAGCGCTATACGAGAGCGCTGTTGACAATGGACAATAGCAAGCAGAAAGTTGCCCAAATCGACAAGATAATCAATGACAGAGCGGCGGCTGGGCAGCCATTCAAGGAGGAAGAGCTTAGGCAACTGCAAGTGAGGAAGGAGCAGCAGCTCAAGGCCCATTCAGATGCTCATAAGTGGGTTGACAGTGTCCGCAAGCAGCAGGGAAACCTGCAGGGCACTGGCCAGGCACAAGCTCAGGCACAAGCTCAGGCACAAGCTCAAGCTCAGGCACAGGCACAGGCTCAAACGCAAGCTCAGAGAACCTCGCAACAAAGTGCTCAACAGCCTACGCCAGCTCAACAGGCTGCAGTGACTCAGCAAAACCAAGCTCAGTCCCAGCCGCAGCAACAACAGCAGCCGCAACAAGCACAACCTCAAACCCAAGTAGCACAAAATCAACCTCAAGCGGCTCAACAGCAGAATAACGCCCAGAACAGTGCCCAGAACACCACTGCCCCCGTCAACGCTGCCGTCGAGGTTGCTAAGCAGCAGTTAGCCGCCGTCAGCCGAACTTCCCCAGTTAACGGAACACCAGGGGCAACACCAGTGCAGGCGCGCCCAGCGCAAGGGACGCCTCAACCCGCACAACAGCAACTGCCAGCTGCGCAAGTTCAGGTTAAACAAGAACCTGGCACTGCTCCCATAAACCCCACGATGGCGTCAGCAGCTGTGCAGAACCAGGCTGGAACGCCAACCCAGCAGAATGCTCCACGAATTCCTACGCCTCAGCAAGCAGCGGCGGCAGCAGCCCCAGTGACAGCGGCAGGCCCACAGCGGGCTCTCAGTCACTCAGCTGCTATGGATCTCGCAAACCAGAAGGCTATCAGCACTCCCGGAAGTGCGCCGGTGCCTGGCCGGCCTGCCGCTGCTGGGACACCTACACCAGGCAGTGCAGTGAATCAAGGAGCGATGGGACCCAACGTTCCCCAACAACCAACTCCACAAGGCCATCCTCATGCACATCCTCCGCAACCTCAACAAACACCAATGCAGTCTAAAATGCCTATCCCCAAGGTGCTTCCTGAAAAAGCCACGGCTGTGCCGCAAGGCGTTACGGTTGGAGGCGGAGTGAACACGGGTCGACCTACGATGTCTCAAGGAAGCGGAACACTTGGCGGCGTTATGAATCAACCTGCGATGGCCAGAATCCCGGCCTACAATCACGAAGCTGAAGGAGACCATGTTTTGAGCAAGAAGAAATTGGATGAACTTGTCCGGCAAGTTTGCGGGGGACCAGCCGAGGGGCAGGACGGAAACCTGCTCACTCCTGAAGTGGAAGAGGTAAGCGCATTCGCCGACCATATCCTGCATGAGGTGGCTAACTTGATCTTAGAACGTTTTGAACATGGCAGACTCATTTGTTGACAGTGTCCTACATGCGGCCTGTCGAAATTCAAAGGAGCGCGGATCAAAGGTGCTTGAGATCCGAGACATCCAGCTTGTGCTGGAGCGAACCTACAACATTCGTGTCCCTGGATACTCATCTGATGAGCTGCGCACCGTCCGCAAGATTCAACCGTCGACTGGATGGATTGCTAAGATGAGCGCTGTCCAGGCAGCGAAGGTCATGCCAGGCAAGGGTGAATAGAAACTCCACATTGTGGGAGCAGCAAATAATTGGAGGCAAGCCCGCGAACTAAAAACTGAACGTGGTTTGTTTTGTATTTAAAACACAGGCGTTGGGTGTATACCCGGAACAAACTGGCGTAAAAGGGGTCCTTGGTCAGGCATGGAACACGTTATTATTCAGTAGGGGGCAGACCAAGATGCATGCATTGCTATTTCAGTATGAGATGGACTTCTTCAAGTTTTTGAACCCGACAAAACCAATGATTGAACACTTGCTATGGTCTCGATGTGCTTTAGTGGTATCAAAGCCTAATGCAGGCATAAGATGCTGTGAACGGTGCCTAAATCCAAGTTCCATATTCCTGCCATAATGACTGCATCTCAGCCATTCCAGCTGCAGTATTAATAGACTATCATAGGTATTTACTCTTCAATAACCAAGACATCCAAAGCTGGCAGCTCTCCCGCACTGTTGATGGATGTTCTAGTGGCTGACATAACTTCTGCATAAGACCGCACAGCTTATCGCGCTATCCTTTGTGCAATGGCAAGGCTGCTGCAGGCAACATCGAGACGTCACTGCTTCGAGCCCCACAAGGTGCCAGCTTATTAAGATCAGACAGTACTTTAGAGGTACCTGTCGATGCAGCGAGATAACCCACATGAAGAAAGTACCTTTGCAACCAGTTTCGTTGTCGCCTCAGTTGCCCACTGGCCAGTTATCAAGCCCCGGTCTCCATTTGGTGAGCTAGCAGCAACCAGCAGCATCATCTTGAACCTCTCCCAATTCCATTACCAAACTCTCCACGACGATCACGGTCCTGACCATCCCTCCTCGACGCGGGTTTTGTTTTCACGGTTTCGGCACCTTGCACCGTTACAGCCAACGTACCGCAAGCTCTTCCACGCAGCTGTCGTGACGAGTTGAGGCGCGCGCACGACTCACGGGGTCTACAGTCTTCTTCCACTATCGTGATCAACAGCTTCTGCTCTGATAGATTCAACCTCATATCTTTGCAATACATATAAAAGCTCATCGTCATGCCTAGCAAGACGCCAAACAACAACGGCAAGAAGCCTGTTGGGAACAACGCTCAGAAAAACAAGGACGTTGAGATGACGGACAGCACGAAGCCCAAGGGCAAGAAGTCCGCTAAGGATGGCGATGAAGAGATGACCGTTGTCGTTCCCCCTTCCAAGTCGAAAAAGACTGACAAGGCAGCGACTGATGCTGAGGGCGATGTGTCAATGGGCGAGGAAGAGGAAGAGGCCAAGGTTGACCCTGTGGCACAGACTATAGCAGGTGAGGAGTCCCATGGGAGCTCGACAAGTTTAGGCACAGCAGTAACTAACCCCCGGCCTTCACCGCAGATATTAAGAGCAACTTTGCTTTGATAGACCGTGCCGTTTCCCTCTTCGACGCCAGATTCTCCCTCCGCGCCCTGCGATCTATTTCCATCATCCGCAAGCGGCTGACCCCCGATATCATTGCACAGGTCATTTCCGAGGCTTTCCCAGCTACCGCCAACTCGAGTGCTATTGTGAAGCCACTCCTCTCTGCCATTGAGCGTGAGGATGTTGCTCTCGGCCGACAGAGTGGTTCAGAGATGGAAATCGACGAGACTAAGACGTCTGGTAAGAATGGTTCTAAGAAGGAGGCCAAGGATCCTATTCCTGAGATCGACATCTTCCTCGGCATTCTCGTCCAGGTCTTCCTCTTCGACTCGAAGCAGTTCCAGCGCGGAGCCGACTTCTCCAAGTACCTTTCAGACAGGGTCCAGTCTCTCAACCGCCGCACACTCGACTCTTTGTCTGCCAAGGTTTACTTCTATTATTCCATCTTCTGCGAGCACATCGCACCTCTCCCGCCTTCCCCTCAGTCTCCAGTTGTTTCCATCCGACCGACCCTCCTCGCCGCTCTT
The DNA here is from genome assembly GCA_013184415.1 of Fusarium concolor. NCBI lineage: Eukaryota > Fungi > Ascomycota > Sordariomycetes > Hypocreales > Nectriaceae > Fusarium > Fusarium concolor. Next base: position 18,185 of record JABCJY010000448.1, read on the forward strand.
CGAACCGCCGTGCTCCGAAAGGATGTCGACACACAGGCTTCGGTCATCGTGCTTCTGCTGCGAAACTATCTATCGACTTCGCACATCAACCAGGCTGATCTTTTGGTCTCGCACACCCAGTTCCCCGAGAATGCTGTCAACAACCAGGTTGCGCGATTCCTTTACTACCTCGGTCGCATCCGAGCCATTCAGCTGCGCTACACCGAAGCTCACGAGCATCTCACTGCTGCCACTCGAAAGGCTCCTTCTAGTAACTGTGCGCTTGGATTTGCTCAGACAGCGACTAAGCTGCTTTATGTTGTTGAGCTGTTGATGGGTGACATTCCTGACCGGGCCATGTTCCGCCAGCCAACAATGGAGGTCGCTCTTCAGCCCTACTTCCTGCTGGTCAAGTCGGTCAGAGTTGGTAACCTCGAGGACTTTGAGACAGCAATTGCTGATCATGCCGATACTTTCCGACGAGACGGCACCTACAGCCTTATCCTCCGTTTACGACAGAACGTTATCAAGACGGGCATTCGCATGATGTCTCTGTCTTACTCTCGCATCTCTCTTCGAGACATTTGCATCCGGCTCCAGCTCGGTAGCGAGGAGTCGGCGGAGTACATTGTTGCCAAGGCCATCCGCGACGGTGTGATTGAGGCTACCTTGGATCGTGAGAGGGGTTTCATGAAGAGCAAAGAAGTTGGTGACGTTTATGCCACCCGCGAACCGGGTGAGGCGTTCCACGACCGAATCCGAGCTTGTCTGGCTCTCCATGATGAAAGCGTCAAGGTTTGTTTCCCATTACTCTTTGGCCAAACCCCAATCTAACTATTACTAGGCTATGCGATTCCCCATGAACCAACATCGCCTTGAATTGAAGAATGCTCAGGAGGCACGAGAGCGCGAGCGCGAGATGGCTAAGGAGATACAAGAGGGTGACTTGGATGAGGATGACCTCGGCGGGGACTTTGATGGTATCTAAACTTTGTACATCGTCTGATCTCAAGCATTTGCTCTTGGCCACGCTTTAGAGTTCCTCTTGCCGACAGCATCAGGTACTCTTATCTGTAGTTTCTACTAATGACCTGCTGGGCGCTTAGAGTCACGGTGGTTGTCTACTGGAATACGGTGATAGAAGGGGAAAGGGTTCGGAGCCTCAAAGGGGATTGAGACCTCCATGTATGCGTATTAGATGCTTAGTCCTGAGAAGATGAATTGCGGACATAAGTTTGCTTGGGTCGTATATCGAGTGATGCTACGAGAGATTTGGGTCATGCTAGAAAACAAAACAATATCGCCATAGCTACCCACAAGAGCTCAATGGCCAAGACTATGTCACCTTGAACTCAACTATCCAATATAACAGCTTGATAGGGTTCTTCGTTCTTTATTGAACGTCGTGAGCTGCTGTCACGGACAAGACAGCAAGCAGTCGGGTTTCCGAAAGTCAGAAATCTAGCAGAAGTATATATTCTTTGGAATAAGCCTTTCTATATAACTAAGTGGGGAGCTGGCGCAACGGTAGCGCGTCAGATTCCAGTAAAGGAGGTTCCTGAAGGTTATCGGTTCAAATCCGGTGTTCCTCATTGTTTTACTTTTTTTAAACACCTAATGCATTGTTAAAATATAATTATAATAAACACTTATCGAGTCACACAGCATGGGGAGCTGGCGCAACGGTAGCGCGTCAGATTCCAGCATTAAATTATCTGGAGATTCCTGAAGGTTATCGGTTCAAATCCGGTGTTCCTCATATCTTTTTTTTATATCCTACCTTGGGGGGTTATCTCTTTTAGCTATTGGCAACATTGGCATAATAATATAATAGGAAATATTACTTGGACTATTATTATATTACTAGCAAGTCAGGAATTCTATATCAAGTAAATCTTTAGTAATTAAAAGAGCCAATAGTCGTAGTTAGCTCTATCTTAAATTGCGCCCTTCTATTGACAAGTGCAGATTATAAGCATAGTTGCCTAATATCTAACATAGCCAAGCCACGATCTCGCATCCTTAACCTGCGCTTTATTTATATCCGATATGGATACCTTGTCTATGTATATATGTATAGAACAGCCCTGTTAAACTATTTAGGAGTTGAGGAATCAGCCTTCAGTAACTAAACTTAAGGTAATGCTGGCATTACTCCTTCCATGTCTTGAGATTCACATCTTGAACATATCTTAAAGCTTACCCCAAATATAGGCCTGAGCTACTAAAAAATTACGGGTTGAGAGATATATCCTGTCTTGCCGATAGAAAACCTGTTCAGCCTCAGTTGCAGAAATTATTGCAGCACTGTCTATGAGCTAATCACCCTGCACTCATCCAGCGGAGGTTAACAGAAGTCGATGGAAGCCTCCTGGTATTCCGTGGCATGATCAGGGTTGAAGGTTGACTCATTTGGTCGAAAAGCCATCGACGTTGAACTTGTGAATAGCGCGCCCTGCGCTCGACATGCTTTTGACAGGTTGCAAGGATCCCTTGTAAGCTGGCTGCAGAAGTCAGATACCCACCTGTAAGGCTGATTCCAACTCAATATACCTCCGACTAGATATAGGTATATAAAGGTCAATAGAAGCAGTGGAAGCCTCTTCTTTTAAACACATCCACATCCAACAACCTTGAGCCCGCTGCAGGCTTACAACACCAACTCAAGATCTTCACTCGCCAGCTTGAACATGGCTTCCGCTACTGAGCTGCGACCTACTCAGCCGCCGTCGTTTTCCATACACCAGCATGCATCAGCATCGACCAAGTACCGTGATGAGGTAGACATGAACCAGGCGATTCATCTTGCCACTCTCTGTCGTAAAAGCATCTTCGACCTTGACACCTACTTTCCGGACTTCAACCCGTCTCATCCTTTCACTGCTGATGAGATCATTGCTCTACCACTGGACAAGCATCGAATTGATGATGCCCTTCATGACCTCCCTCGACGTAAGTCTGCGCGTCACAATCTGGCCGTTGCTATTGCTTCACTTCTGTACCCTGTACATCAAGGCTCTTTGACAGCCATCATACGCTTCGAAGAAGACCGCGTGCGACTCCGTGCTTCGGCTGCCTTGCAGCGAAGGTACGATATGCTGAAGGCCACTATTCGCAATGGTCATACTGCCCGAGGTCTTTCTAGCGGCGCTGCCCCTGGTGTCCAGGCGCCTGTCTGGGCTTCCCGTATTCTGTCTCAGGGCGCCTGGGACCCTGCTAAGCATCCCGTCTCTCTTGGTGGCGTGCCGGCCATTCCTATGCCTGTCGAGATTGCCCATGAGGCCGATCTTGCACCTTTTCTGAACCATCTCAAGGATGGTGGCACTTTTGAGCTGAATGGCAACGAGAAGGGCTTCGAGCTGGATGGTGGGCGAGGCGAGCCTTACTACGGCGTCAAAGGTGCCGAATTCCGCAAGGGCGTTGTTTATGAGGATGGACGTATGGATCTTTGCAAAATGGTCGTTGGACCCGACCACATCGGTAAACTGATGGACTCGCTTCGACCTAATGAGTTCGTTCGACACTTTCTTCTGGGTAATAACATCATTGGGCCCGTGGGTGCTCATGAAATTGCCAACTTCGTCCATGACCTTCCTGACCGGATGGATACTTGGTACCTCGCGGGAAATTGCATTGACAGGCCCAGCATCAGGATTCTCGTCGATGCCATGATCAACTCGGAGGCTATCACCAATATCTGGTTAAAGCGCAATCCACTTGGACCGGATGCATCTGAGGACATGTATAGACTCATCACTGGAGTAAAAAACTTGCGAACTCTGGACCTCGATCAAACTCAACTGGGCGACCGAGGAGTCGCGGACCTTTTCAACCGCTTGGCTAGCCACGAGATGGATGAGGGTGCCAAACTCTCCCTGAAGCACATCTATCTCAATGGAAACGGTATCTCAACTAACGGTGCCAAGGCAATTGGCAAATTCCTCCTTTCGCCGCACTGCGGGTTGACCTCCTTGTATATATCAAATAACCCTTTTGGGGACGACGCTGCAGAAGCCCTTGCTCAAGCACTACCCAAGGCACCGTATCTGGCTCGATTGCTCTTACAGTCGATTGGAGTCAGCACCAAAGGTGCCATTGCGCTCTGCAAGGCGGCTACCGGCCACCCGTCCCTCGAGGTGTTTGATCTAGGCCAGGCCTTTGCCACTCAGGACCTCGGACAGGCCTACAATTTCATTGAGGATGACGCTGTACCTATCATTCGGGAGCTCATTCTGGCCAAGAGCCATCTGGCATACCTCAACTTTGGACACATGCCCGTCACACCTCCAGCATTCAAGAGCATCTCAGAGGCAGTGCTCAAGAACTCGACCCTCGTCTACTACGCTGCCTACTCAGTTCTGCCGGACCCAACCTTCAAACCTGTAACCTTCAGACCCACGGTTGATACACACTTCACCAACCCAGCTGAGCCGACTAAGCCGCAGATCGAGCTGAACAAGGCTATTCAGGAGCACCTCACTGCTAACGTCGCGACTCGATATGGCGAGGGAACGTCGTACAACCAGTTTATGGAGGAGGACAGGCGCTGGCTCGTTAGCGACAAGACGGATGTGCGCAAAATTGACAGCGTGTATCGTAATCGAGATGCTGGCCTCGCCCGCCGCCGGCTCTTGACTCTGGTTAAGAATTGGGAGGAGGGCGATGAGACTCTTGACCGTGTCATGGCAGCTCATGCGCCAACTTGCTCTTTGCGCAGACACTGAGCACTTGCTCAGCCTTGCTAACTCGACGAGTCTATTTGATCCTTTTGGAGTGTTATTTGTAGAAGCACAAATTGAATCTGAATATGTTTAAACTGGTATGTCGTAAATTGTGGTGTTATGTTCTCAATTGGTATAATGCACTGTAGTTGGTAGGCTCAACACCAGGTCTGGCGGCCTTTGCTGGTTGGAACTGCTTCACAGCACGTGATAGTGATACCAAGCATACCTAGTGTCTGTACTTGCCATATCCCCGCGTCGCGTCTCTGCAACCCATGCATAGGTGCATGCCATACATATCTAGGTAGGTATCTAGGTAACATGTAGATCGGTCGCATGACTTTACTTTTAAAACCACTCACAAACCCAAACAAAGTCAACCCAAAACTTAATAATACACATTCTTTAGTCGCACTTCTTTCCTCGCGCGTTACTTTCTAATCACTAGGGACCAACCTACCTACCCAGTCATAAACTGAGACTGCCTGCCAATACGCTCTGGCGCATCGACTTATTGGCCAACCTCCACTCTCAGCCAAAGTCCTCTATCATTGCCAGCACACTCAACCACGTTCCTGTATCGAGGGTCGCACAGTGATGCCTCAAAAGCGCAAGCGGCCAGACCAAGACCCCGCCGAATCAGAATCCGCATCTGCAGCCAAACCAATCTCTTCCGATCCTCAATCCAAACCCACCGTCTCGCGTCGAGCGACGCGTCAAACCCCCGTTATTCCACCAACACCAGTTTCAATAACACAGTCGCAACCACAGCCACGCACGGAAACTGCTGTGCCGCCGCCTATAATACCCGCGCTCTCATCAGCTTCCTCGAGGACAACGGCTTCTCCAGAACAGAAGCGCAGTCGTGCCCCCAACGGTCCTCCTCCGCCTCCGTCGCAAATCATTGCCACGGCACAAACGCAACATTCTCCTCCTGTACTGAGATGGGCTCCTCTTGAACAGCCAGGCCCAGCAACAAGGCCACCACATCCCTCGCCTGCAACAATGACAGCCGTTCCTCCACCTCGATCCTCTGCTGCTGGCCGGCCGCCCTCAGACTTGGTTGCGCCCGAGATTACCTATCATGTGCCTCAGTCGCATACGAGCTCGTTGCAGCGGACCTCAGCTCTTGTCCGACCTCATGGCCCTACGGCACAACCACCGCGTATACTCGAACGACCGCCGCCTCCCACAGTTACACCAGTTCACCCCCCGAAGCCTCCCGTGGCACCCTCTGTACGTCCGCCTCTACGAGCCGATCGCAACATCGATAAAGTCGTGTTGGGTAATATGTGCTTCAGCACGTGGTACCCTAGTTACTATGGAAAAGAGGTGCTAGGCGAATCATCCGGCAATCCAGGCAAAGCGGGCAGTAAAGACACAGGCGCAAAGGATCAAGCCACAGGAGGCAAATCATCTTCTCGACGAGATCGTGAACATCACACCGTAGTCGATCGCCTCTATGTTTGTCCCAGCTGCTTCAAGTATTCTAAAGAGTTGGTTGCCTGGTGTCATCACGTCCATGTATGTGAGCGAAAGGCTCAGATACCGGGTCGCAAGATATACGTTCACCCACGAGGGCGTAGAAAGATTCTTGTGCCCCATGACACCAAACCTTCTGGGCCCAAGCGACGAAAGGGAGAGGGAAACATCCGATACGTAGAGGAGGTTGTACACGACGAGGGAGAATGGAGCATCTGGGAGGTGGATGGGGAAAAGGATGGGGTAAGTTTACATATCACGACAAAAAAGAGTCGCGATACTAATATTCGGCCTTAGCTCTTTTGCCAGAACCTATCCCTTTTTGCAAAGCTTTTCCTCGACAACAAGTCCGTCTTTTTCGATGTTACAGGCTTCAACTACTTCCTGCTCATCTATACGCCTCCGACTCGGCCATCGCGGACTACAGCAGAACCAGAGTCCCCAGCACCTCGGATCACGGGATTCTTCTCAAAGGAGAAGATGTCATGGGACAACAACAACCTCGCTTGTATCCTTGTATTCCCCCCATGGCAGCGAAAAGGCCTCGGCGCCTTGCTTATGGGGGCTTCGTACGAGATTTCGCGGCGAGAAGGCATTTTGGGTGGACCAGAAAAGCCAATATCGGATCTTGGTAAGAAAGGCTACAAGCGTTACTGGGCGGGCGAAATCGCGAGATGGCTATTGAATATCAATGTGGATGCAAAGACTCCCGATAATGAGGTTCTTGTGGATCTCGATGATTGCAGCAAGGCAACGTGGATTCTTCCCGAGGATTGTCTGCAGGTGCTGAGGGATATGGGTGTTGTCGAAGGAGCGGGCTTGGGCCCCAGTAAGCCTGAGGAGAAGCCCGTCGCCGAGGCAGATGCAGAGGAGAAGAAGGGCGAAGAGACAACGAGGACTTCGCCAGCTGCTGATGGGGTAGTCAAGGAAGAAACTGTAACAGTGGTCAAGATGGTGCCGCGAGTGCGAATAGATAAGCAGGCTGTCCGTCAATACGTGGCCGAGAACCGCATCAGTTTAGAGCGCATGTGCGATGCTGCCGGTTTCGTTGAAGGCTATGCGATCAAGGCGCCCGAGACTGTGGAAGGCGAGGATGAGGAAACAGAGCAATGACGGTGTCGAGATTTGGTTGGTGTGATGTGTTGGCATGTACATATGTATAGATTAGACGCTTCGGCGATAGTGATACCCCTTTGCTCGAATCAATTGCGCTTCCTCTCGAATCATGATCTACCAGGACCAGCCGTCGGGCTTCTCCGTGGGCTTCAATTTTTTTTTTTTTTTT
>JABCJY010000449.1:0-32281 GCA_013184415.1 Fusarium concolor
ATTGACATATGATGAGCGCTGACTCGTGATGCTAGCCGCATTGCGAATGTCGATAACGTCGCGCTTGTGTAGACTGCGCTTGAAAGAAGTTTGATCAACGTCGACTTTAGCCCAGGGTTTGACCCAGTTTCCCTTCTCGTCGACACTCGATGTCGGATCAGCGTAATTGAAGACTCCGGTCGTCATTTTGGTAGTTGTGAAGTGGAAGGATCTCAGTTGAGCGGGGTTGAAGAGTGGTTTGAGATTGGGTCTTATTTTTAGAAGTCGTGACATGCGGGTTCGAAATTAAAGTGTATGCAGAATAAATTGAGGTTAACCGGCTTTTATTATATATAACCAATTATCGGCAATTCAATTCGGGTTATTTCGTAAAAATTCCGCCTTTATTTATCCCACATCACTCATTTGTCATATTACAAATTTGTCAGCTCGTGGCGATGACGTCTGCGGGGTTGATGGGACGTGCTGCAACACTAACAGATCACGCCATTTTAAGGTGGCAAACGTGGAGATTCTGTTACTTCATTAACTTGCCAAGATTGTCAGGCTCTTCAACGTTAAGTTCACGCCTTTTACGAAATCATTTTTCCAGAAACGTCAACTTAGTCAACACTATTCCTCTGCGCTTACATGATAATACAGAGGGGCGTAAGTGACGAGACAGCACGGTCAGATTCGAATTGCAAGGCGTGAATAACGAGGTCTTGCTGCTGACTATTTGCATCGCACATACAGCAAGATTGCCTGTGCAAAGTGATTCTGGCGACTTCGGCGGTTTATTTAGTGCTGGAACACTTTGAGCGGTCTCATCGTCATCACTTGAAAATCTCTGTATTGGTCTGAATATACTGTTAGATGTCCTTATCTAATATCTTCTGGGAGATCTGATATTGCTCATTATGTAAGTCTAGTCTATTGTCTATATATAAGCCATCGCCAAGTCATCATATACTACCATAATTACAAGTCCAGGAAATCATCCAATCGTAGTCTCATGTCAATCTTCCATAGCCGCATTCCGTCTCTCAGTAGACCTTTGTCTTCTGCTGAGTCTCCACCAAAGGAATCTTGCCAACGTGTGTCTCGGGCGTTTTGATGAAGGTCAACTTGGGAGTCTGAGCCATCTTGGATGCACCCAATCCAAACAACATTCTCTGAATGGCTATAATGCCAATGACATACTTGTCGACGAACTTGAACGCACCAGTCTGCCAAGTAGCGATTGAAGTCGCCTGACCAGAGCCCTTGCAGGATTCGACAACATACTCCATTCGTGAAGCTTGGTATGTCTGGAAAGCAGAAGCAAGCTGAGCGTGGGTCGGGGATTCGGTTTGCTCGCGAAGGGCGTAGAGCTGGTTAGCGAGTGCGACTACATCGATGAGGCCATTGTTGCAGCCTGCTCCAGTGCTTGGTGTGAACTTGTGTGCTGAATCACCGATGAGAACGACACGACCGCCCCAGCTCCAGTGGTTGACGACTCCTTCTTCAAGACTAACAAGACCAGACTGAGTGCGAGCATTGAAAGCCTCCTTGAGAGTGAGCTTGCCTCCAGGCGCCAGGGGGATATGACCCCATCGCTCAACAAGGGCAACTTGATCGGCCTCAGTGTATCGGACTCGATCGCGGGTAGGCTCATCCAACTTCTCGTAAAGACCCATCACCGATGACTCCTCACCTGCAAAAAGCTGGGTCGCTGCACCAGGGCCGTGAGTCTCGCACGTAGCTCCAGACTCGATACCGGCAACTTTGGTTGGCAGGCGCAGCCACAGGGCACGGAAGGTAGTCAAGAAGGGCTTCTCATCGTTGATCTGATCAGAGTTGTCGTTCAGGGCGAGAATGCGCATCTTGTCGCGGACGGAACTGTGGGCGCCATCAGCTCCGATGACGATGGACCCCTCATAAGATGATCCATCGGCACAGGAGACTTGGACACCATCGCCGATAGAAACGATGTCGGAGACCTTCTTGTCGGTAAAGATCTGACTCTGTTGGGCTGGAGTGAAGGAGTCATAAAGGACTTTGGTGAGATCGTGACGGCTGACAACACGGGGGAACGTTCCCAAACTGAGACTGTTAGCAATGAACAACTTGGAGAGGAAGAAAACTTACAGTTTGTTGGCAAGTATGAACCAGTTGGCATCACCGATATCACGGCCCTGATGGTCTTGACGGTTGATCACACCAAGAGGAGAGCTGACCTTCTCGAGAGAGGCAGCAAGACCGAGTTGATCAAGGGCACGAAGACCCATGTGGTTCAGTACAAGATTTGAACCAGCATCAATGACTGCACTTGATCGTCGCTCAAGAAGAATGAAGTCAATGTTGGCGCGGGAAAGTGCATGAGCGGCTGTCAGGCCGACGGGGCCGCCTCCGACAATGATGGCTTTAAAGCGCCGAGTAGAAGGCATGTTTGGTGTTGGGTGATGAGGGGACAGATGTTGAAGGGTTAGGCCAAAAAAGGGGGGTAAATATTGATGTTTGATGGTGAGAAGATGAGAAGATAATTTTGAGAAGACGAAAGGGATATATATAATAATTGTTTCAACTGTGATTATGAAGCTCGCTCGCATAGTTCGCATTGCTGCAAAGCCGCTGTCGCAGAGTGACGCTACTGGCACTGGCAGTGTTCTCGCACTCGCATCCAGCGAATCGACTACCTAATCGGGCTAGTGGAATTCGCTTCGCTTTGCGATCAGATCAAGATCAAGGAAGATCAAACTCGCGATAAGAGAATGCGATCCGAAGAGAATCGTATTATTTGAATGAGATAGGCCTAGAATTTACATTATTTACTGGTTTACTCTAGTTAAACATCGCTTTCTGCCTGTCACGAACGATGAACAATGAAGAGGCTCCAGAGGGTCCATTGCAGACCTGAAGGTCTTGATGCAATCGCGCCGCCTTCTCGAAACACCAGCAAAACGACAACCCATGCGAAAACAATGATGCGAATAGTGCCCGAAATGCATTGCATATTCCTCGGACTCGCCAGCCGGCCGAACAATCTCCCCTAGCGTCGATACTGTTGGCAGCCATCAACGGCTCAGGATTGAAGAGTTGCTTATTGGTTCGCATTTCAAGACCCACCTCGCATTCGGTCGCGCATCAGCCTTATGACGACACCATTCCGCAGGGGGGGTTAGCACCATGCAGGTTGAGGTCAGATAAGCCTGAGGTATATCTACTGTTTAGCTAGGTTGAAGAATACTCCGATCTTAACATGAGACCAATTTAGACGACGTAAGGATTGCAGAGTATGCTCTTTTGCGAATAGTATCACCAGAACTTCAGGCCTTACCTAAGCCTTACCTATTTCTTTTCATGTCTTTGAGTATTCCTTCACAGTTGTTAGCTCTGCAAGCCTTAAGCTCCGTTGATGAAGAGATAAAACATGAGAAAATACCACCCATAATACCAAGAACACTGAAACACCCCGTCAGCGACAGTAGGACGCACATCATCCGCTGCAGTTTGACATCACATCTGAGCGCATATAACGTGTTGGTATTAAGGTGGACTTCAGTCTGCAGATGGTAGAGATCACGGCCTTTTCGCAGAAAGGACCTCTCTGCCGCGGGTGCCTGCAACATTTGTACCTTCACAGCTGAACGAACATTGGCTTGGCGGTTACAGCTGTTCACTCGGAACATGGCTGCATTCATTCTTTGGCACTGCGGAACATTTATTTGCCATTTTAACCATTACTTGAAAACATGACGTTTTCTAGCACTTTAAGTCTTTATTTAGCAGCAGGCAGGTTAGAAAATCACGACACCAAGAGCCTGTTGATATAAACAGCTAGGTATCTAGGCCCTAAGACCTTGGGGCAAGCTATCCTAATCTTTATGGCACCTTTGCTTGAGGTACCTATCATTACTTTATTCCCGATTTGGGCAACCAAACTGCCCCTGTGTCACCGTGACGGCCACTGCCACTGTCACTACTGCCGTCACTTCGCAGCAGGTGCAGCTGCCTCCTTCCATTCCGCAATCACGTGCCTCAATCTTCAAAGGCTTCCACCTGCCACGCTTTTCTTCTTCTCATTCTCTGCAAGACATTCGAATCTCCCTCAACTCTTCCTCTCATATCACCGCGACGCGCGCAGGTAAGCTTCTTTGCTTCATTAAACAATCTACAAGTCTAACAGAGTGCAGCTACCATGGCCGAACCCTCGCAGGAAGATGCGAGCCAAATCTCCTCCGCCTCAGCTGAGGAAATGAGTTCTCCGACTTTCCACCCATTCCCACTGCTACCTCCCGAACTTCGAGTCAAGATCTGGGAGGCTGCATGCCTTCCTCGTACCAGCTCTCAGCGCGGCCTTCATTACGTTGACGTGGACTGCGTGAAGCCTTTGGAATGGGATGATGATGAAGCTTATGACGACAACATGGAGGGCTATGATTCTGACCTCCAAGGTGAATATGACGAGGAAGGATATGTTACCCTGAGAGCTCTGAAGACCAGGAAGCAAGACGCCTCCAAGAGATCTGCTTACATCTGGGATGCAGGCCTTTGGATGGCTTGCAAAGAGTCACGAAACGCCATCAAGAGACATATAGACCTTGACGGATGGGTCTCATTTCGAAACGACCGGAATCGATCTATCGGATTGTATGAAGCGGACTTTCCTTCAGCCATTGTTCCTCACAAGGACGAGAAAGGGTCCCCTATGGGCATGGGTATGGTCACCCCGAACAACGACATTTTCTGCATCAACACCAGCGATCCGAAATCGTTGCCGTCATACCAAATGAAGCTTCATGCACCATTCCTTCGTACCAGAAATTACACCCCCAAGGCAGCATGGAACATGGCGCTCGAGTATGACCCTAGCTGGAACACCAGCTTCCCGCGCAATCTGGGCCGACTACAAAACGAGAAGTCCGCTCGGGGCTTGCTGGCGAACTGGATGGAAGGATTCCTCGACGAATTTTCTAGTGTGCCTACCTTCTGGCTTATCGACAAGAATGTTCACTGGGTGGCACGACCTGGCCTGGACCTTGACCGTGCTACGGTCTACCGTGATTGCGATGGGGACTACGTCGAGATCAACTGGGACGATACGCGCAGTGGGACGACAGGAAGAGCCAAGGGTGCTGTGGCAAAGTTTATTGCATCCTTTTCCCGAGTATGTGACAAGGGGTTCACAATGGAATTCTGGGAGAGACTTGACATGCCTTCTGACGGCGGAGATTCCATGTTTGACACGAAGGCACACGTGAAACTTCTTGTCCGACGTGACAATGAGCTGACGGGATGAATGGAAGGCGATGAAGTGAATGAGAGAATACTGGAAGGATCGGGAAAAATGTTTTAGTACCCCATGAAGTAGCAATGGAAAATGCGAACCTAAAACTTACCTACACAACCTATGATCATCTTAGGCGGCGAAAGACTTGTAGCTTTAGGTAAGATTTAAGTAGGTAGTCCTTATAGTACTTACTGTGAACGTTTGCTTGCCATTTTCCCCGTTGATTTGCTGAACAACGCACCTTGACGTGACTGCCACTGTCACCAGGAACAGCCTATAGATTGCATCTTCTTCCGTGGCTGTCACTGCCAGTCGCCCAGGCATCGCGGTCTGTCTACAAAACCAGGTCTCACCCACCAGAGACTTCTTCTTCTTTCATCTCTTCCTCATCACTGATCTCCTTTCTGCAAGAGTCCCCGTCGCTTGTTCTGGTATTCTCGCCCTAAGCCCCCAGGCACAAAGTAAGTTAGATTACTTAGGCTAGTGCCCTTAAACTTCGTCTAAGGTCTTAGGATTTCTTTGGGTCTAACGTCTTAGGATACTCTTTGGGCTAAAGTGTCAGAAGCATCAGCTAACATTCTAGCAGAGTGAAGATACCATGGCCGAACCCTCCCTCATCAACCCTCCCCAACAGCAAGATGCGACCTCCCATCCGTTCCCCAATCTGCCTCCCGAGCTCCGAATCAAGATCTGGGAAGCCGCTTGTCTCCCTTCTACCGACAATGAGCGAGGCCTTCACTACGTCGATGTAGACTGCGTGCAGTTTGTCCAGCGAGACTTGGATGATGCCACTTTTGACGAAAACATGGAGGAAGAAGCCCATCAGCTCGATCACGATATAGCCAACCGCGGATCCGTGACTCTGCGAGCTCTGAAGTCCAACTGGAATACCCCTCCTGAGCATGAGCAGTCCGACTCCATCACATACCCCAACCGATCCGCTTATATGTGGGATGCGGGTCTTTGGATGGCTTGTAAAGAGTCACGAGCCATCGTCGCCAAGCATTTGGGGCTCGAGGAATGGGTCCGAATTCGAGAGGTTTGTAACGCGGATCCGGTTACCGGATGGTGGGAATGGGATTTCCCCTCGACTCTTGTTCCTCATCAAGAGGATGGTATGTGGCGCCCGATGGTTGTGCCCCACAAAGACATGTTTTGTATCAACACTGGCTATGTTGACTCACTACCACTGAATCTGTACCGAATGAAGCTTCACGCCCCATTTCTTGGCACCCGAAAGTTCACAGTGCTGGATATACCTCACATCAACATTGCTCTCGAGTATCGACCTAGCTGGAACAATAACCTCCCAAGCAGCTTCTGTGGATTGGCACGTGAACCATCCCCTCGAAGCGCACTAAGCCACTGGCTCCACTGGCCGCGCATATTGACCGACAACCGATACGGTAAACCCAACCTTTGGATCATCGACAAAAATGTTCACTGGGTCGCGCGACCTGGGCAAGACCTCGATACCGTTTACCGCGATTGCGATGGGGACTACGTGCGGATCGACTTGGACGACACACGCAAGAACGCGTTGGACCAGTCTAAGGGAGATGTCACGGAATTCATCAATGCTGTGGCCAAGCTGTGTGACAAAGAGTACGACTTCTGGATCTATGGAGGTTTCAGACAACTTATCGCAGGGGAACCTGTGTCTGAGACGAAGAAGCACCTTAGACTCCTTGTTCGCCGCGACAATGAAGTGAAGGAGTGTGTGGAAGAGGACGATGGAAGCGAACGTGATGACAGTGAGGATGATGAGAGTGATGACCATAACAATGGGGACAAAAACTGTCAGAAGGTGGGATTATGCCGATTGGTCTGCTTAGGTAACCATTAGCTAAGCTACCTTATTATATAAGGCAACTGGCACCTCCTCTTATTAATATAGAAATTAAGGCTCTTTAAACCCTCTCTTATATGCCCCTCTGCTGTGCGTGCTACAAAAACTAGTATTGTTAAGGTTTACCTAATTATATTTATGGGATTAGGTTCCACGAGCTTAGGTTACCTAAACTAATATGACATTATGTAGTGCAATCGGAGTAAAGTCTTGATAGACCAGAGTGTTAACTCTAACATACCTAGGACAGGAAAGAAATATCAGCTCCCCATTAGCATAGGAACGAAGAAAAAAGCCTTCTTACGTTGAACTGCTCTAGAACCTTTTACACATTTCCCTCTATCCCAAGTAAACCATGAGACTTAAACGCTCCTGAAAAGTCTATGATAAATACAACAAGTAATATCCATCACGTCTCTCCCACAATAGTGAGGGGCGCCCGAACTCTCTAACTCCAGAAATCCTAAATCTTCCAGAATTACTCTAGTGCTGCGAAGGTCCTCAGTCCTTCCTGGCAACTTCAATCTGAATACAGTCCCCCTCATAGCGTGAGAGTGTTCAGTGACGGAACCAACGCGCTTTCAATTTCCTCAACTGATCTAGCATTTCCCCCCTCGTTCCTTTGTGACACGCCGTGCTTTTTTTGATCGACAATAGCATCGAGCCTCATCATACTTTCTCACCACTCATCAAGTCCCACTACATTGTCCCTACGAACCAAAAGTCTGACGTGCTTGGCAATCTCGAAAGGTTGATAGCTCGTGTAGTCCAAGTAGTACTCGTTATATTCGGTGTCAGGATAATTCCGTCTTGTAGACATTTGGTCCAAATTGTGATCGTACATGTTGTCAATTGTCTCCATAAACTCTTTGGCACCTGCGGATATTTCATATTCACTGCCACAGTAAGCATCACACCAATCAATCTCGATATGCTCTCCGTCGTAGTTCTTATACATCGTCTTGGGTTCCTCGGTGGAATGTGATGACCATCGGGCGTTTTTGTCGATAATGCAGAGACTCAAGGGTTCGAGGCTTATCAAGCCTACGCACGAGCTTGAAGAGCGCATATGCCAAGAACTCGCGAGCAGAGTTCTCTCTCTCCAGATAAAAAAAGGCTGCGTGGAAGGTCCGCGTTCCAGCTGGAGTCAAATTCGAGCGCGATGTTCTCCACGAACAACATCTCCTCATCCCAAAAGCCATCGTCAACAGTAAGCAACGACAGCGATAGATACAAGCCGTGAGAAGACGAGCCGTGAAGGGCCATCCAGTTGTTTGTCTTGATGCAAAAGATGTCTCGAGCCGGATAGGTAACCACTTGCTACTCATGGCCCTCTTTGATCCTGACAGCTGCAGGATGGGTGTACTCTTCACCACCTGGCCAATCTGCATAGCGGTTCTCAAAGAACTTATTTTCACTGATGGCCTTTTTGTGGATTCTGCGCCAGTCATTGATATATGTGTGTTTGATGATTACCTCTCTTGACTCTTTGCAGGCTTTCCATAAACCTCTGCCGAACAAATAGGTGGATTTGTTTGACCATAAAATAACGTCTTGTTCAGGGGCTGTGAGCCAGTTGCGGCTCAACGGCACCAAATCACTTTTTCTCACGTCGACATACTGCAAACCGCAGCAATTTGACTTATGTAGAAAACATGCAGAGTTCCAAATCTGCAGTCTTAGCTCATAGGCAGGTCCGGGAACCGGTGACAGGCTGACAAAGCCATCTGATCGGCTACGCGTCGTGCAACTTTCATGTTGAGAGTAAAGTCGGGAATGTAAAACTGAATCAAGTTGAGGAAAACGATAGATGCAGAAAATGGGTATAAGAAGAAGAAAAGCAGGATAGACCAGGGGATTCTTTTATAATTTGTTGGTAGTACAGGTTCGTAGCTGAGAGTTTGAAGAAAATGCGCTCACCTATAAGATGTGAACTTTGATTCTCGAAAAAGGGAGTACAAAAGCCATAAACCGGCTGTCAATGTGTCATTGAAGGTTATGGGATGGGTCAGCAAACCTTCATGGCCCCAATATGCATGCATCTCCTCTACGGAGCCAACAACACTGGCCCAATGCTCAGTCGAAGCTGGACCTTTTTGAGAACTCAGTAAACGTTGGCACGAAGCTCAACCGACACTGGAACTTGACTCAGCAAACTTTGTGAAACATTAAAGAAAGCTGGACATGCGGTCTTCCTTTTCATTCAATCATTTCGCCTCTCTCGTAAACAGTCCTGCAGCCTTCCCTTCTGTCCTTTGTTCATCTCGTCTCGTGTGCGCTCTTTGTAGACTTCTTGCATCATCTTTCTCTATGCGTACAAGAAACTATTTGTATTGGTTGTTCATTCAGACTGATGGCTATCGGTGCTTAACAAGTGCTGATGACATTCTTTGGTCATGAGGATGTACATGATTTCGATGATACGGTTCGCTTCTCTGTGCTCGACTGGCTATCGGCATTTCTTTTGATACATTCGTGCTCGAAAACGTGAAACATCATGGCTTGTTTCCTGCAGTCTCTTTGTCGGATCATCGGCCTGGCCTGCTCAAACTCGTACGGCTACTGTACAACGAAGGGACGCTAATATGCCTGGGACACTAGGTTTCTATCTTCTAGTCAGGTCAGCAAACAACGGTCAAAGTGTTTTGGAGATGAAGCGGAATGCGATAATTGATAATGTGCGGGAGATGAAGGGGATGATGTTGGAGAAGAGATGGAGGCTTCATTGTTTCTATCTTTGAGAAAGATGTTGACGCGTCAAGCAAGGGAAAGAAGGCGCGCCCAGAAAGGGCAAGGGCTCGCTCCAGGAGCAGCCCGGGGGACAGAGAGTAACAAAAATCCATCAACCATGGGCCGCCACTGCCGTGACAACTAACAACCGGCCAACACCATGCTCGACCATACTTTGTTCATTTGTTATTACAAACTCCTTCGATTTTGAGCCAGACTTTGACATTTGTGGATCACGGGCAATGCCCGCGGAGTATCGCCGTAAGTACCCAGCAGAAGCAGATCCAATTTCGCCGGGGGTGAGTTATTTCCATTCGGTATTCCCATAATCCTACGAACAAGCCATTGATCTGCAATGTCTCGGACATTCCCCGCGGTTTTCATGACCATCCGACCCCATGTCTGGGGAAGCATGTCTCATGACCCCAGACATGTTCCCCGCAGGCTAAAGATAAGAGGTTCTCAGTGATCAGGACTAGCAGTGGAAATAATATTTATCCTTTCCAGGTCTCGTCTGTGGGTAAGCTCAGATATATAGCACTTTAGAGTGCTTCCAACCCTTCTGAGTATCTGTCTTGACTCTACCATGAAAGCCCCATATACTTCCATCTTCCTCATCATACTTGAACGCCTGTTCAGTGCCAGCGCTGCAGCCATGAACCCATCACTCCCACCTTCGCCGCCTCTCTCAGTTGCCAAGAGGGCAGCCAATATTTCATGCGGCCCAGATCCTCGAATGCCGGCTGGGGCTTGAGACTCCCATCTTCACATCATGGACCCAGTGCGCTATCCTCCGGTGGAAGATATTCCCTACAAGCCTGCTGTTCATAACCTTTGGGAAAATGCAGTCTTTGAGAACAGCATTGGCTGCGACCATGTCTTTTTCGTTCAGACCGCAACGCATGGATATGATTTGACTCTTATGTTGGATTCCATGCGCGCTGTTGGAAATGATCGTGCACTGGGACTCGCGTTATTTAACCCAAACACCACGTCGCATGAGCACATCCGCAGATGGGATAGTGAGGGTGTTCGCGCTGTGCGAGTCAATCTCGTGACGTACGGCGATGACACTCCTCTTGACGAGTTGAAGGCTCAGATCAAAAGCTACGTCGATCTTATCAAGCCTTTCGACTGGGTTCTTCAGCTTTACACCAAGATGGAGCGCATTACAGAGCTAGAGGATTTCCTGCCAACTCTGGGCGTGCGTGTGGTTTTTGATCACTATGGTGACCCTTCGCTGCCAAAATCATCCGAGCCCGTCGATCCGTATAAGATCAAAGGTTTCGAATCTCTGGTGCGCCTTCTCAAGACAGGGACGACATGGGTCAAAATCTCTGGGGCGTATCGTCTTAGCCATCTTGACTCGGATATCTGGGAGGACCTTGACCCTGCGACTTTGGAGCTTTTTGAACAAGCCCCGGAGCGAGTTGTATTTGGTTCAGATTGGCCTCATACTCGATTTGAAGGGCTGGATGTTAGACCTTGGGTATCTCACTTACTAGACTTGACTGAAGGAAAACAATGGCTGCGAGAGAGACTCTTTAGAGATAACGCCTTGGAACTTTGGGGAGTTAACAAGAAGAAGGATACTTGTAGTACAAGTGGATGATAAATGTAGCTAGAATACGATCGAATCATTACTCGAAAAGAAACATCATATATAAACACTCATTTCATGGTTTCGAGTAAATTCATCGAACACGTTCTCCGCCCCTCACGAGCCATGGTACCGCCAATGGTCTTACCAAGCTCTTTTTACGAAATTAGGTTATCGATTAAACACGAAGTTAGTCTTTCCCCGTTTATTTAACAGAGTGTTATGCATTGAGTAACGCCAGATTATTTTTATGACATAGTAGAACCCCTGCAGAGGACACTACCTGAATCATGCAGCATCATCCAAGCCTCCGCGGCCAAAGCCCGCGCTCAAGTTCCGTCGCTAACCATGAACCATGCTTTGTCTTGACCCCGGCTCTTCAGCCATCACACTAAATCCAGTGGAGAATAACAATAACCCCAGGTCAAAGATGCGGGGAAAGCTCTCGCAGTGGCGCTAAGGGTACGGGGTTCAAGTATCACGATCCGGGGTAGCTACCCAGTCACAGGTATATAAGTCAGACCAAATCGGTACTTTGTTGAGAACCAATTCAAGCAGGATAGCCAACCAATTACCAGGGTCACTTAATCGAGTCTCTTGAATATGCCTGCTATCGAATTCGCTAGTTCCTACGGGAGCTCCGTCCACCACCTTGTGTCAGGATCTTACACCAACAAGACTCTTTTCCTCCTCGCTTTTGACACTATCGCTCGGACTTTGACCCTGAACTCTACAGTTCCTGGCTTTGGACTGCACCAATTTGTCACTAGCAATGCCGCCAAAGATCGTGTCTATGCTACTGCTATGAGCGAGCCCCCTCAGCTATTTTCATGGGCAGTTGATGAGAACTATCAATTTACTCATCTTGACACTGTTAATATCAGTAAGCCCATCACACTATAGAAAGCTGGTGTGAGACCGCTGACAAACTTGTAGCTTCCTCGTCTTGCTACTTTTCTGATGATGGCAATTTGGCTTTCTCATCTGGTGGTTCAACCGCCCACATCCATGATCTCAACAAGGACGGCAGCATTGGCAAGCAGGTAGAAGAGCTTTACATGGTACCCAAAGAGGAGATTGTGAATGTGAACAAGACAAGGGCTGCTGTGGTAAGTCCAAGGCAAATTCTCCTCGCTCGGATTGAGCCAACGCTAATGATCACCAAAGCTTTATGGCGCTCACGCTTTCGACATCAACGTTAACAGGAAGGGCTTTGTTCCACACCTGTAAGTACCAATAAAATACTGACCTTCATTGACTGCAGTAGCTCATTTGAACAAGTGGTATGAACTCGATCTTTATGTATGACATTGCGAAAAACGGAACTGCTACACCTCTGTCGATCAATCTCAGCCCTACCGAAGGTGACGGACCTCGCAACTCTTTTTCCAGCAAGGATGGAAAGCTTCTCTATGTGGTAAGTTATCCCAATTATTGAGAGTCCAATTGTAATAAAGACTGATACGATCTGTACAGATGACTGAGCACAGTAAGTGGAAATATATTATTCAACAAGAGCACTCTTTCTAACCCTTCTAGACCAATGGCTTGACGTGTATAAGGTTCTAGACACTCGTCTGGAACATGTGCAGCGAGGCAGCGCTATCCCCGATGGTGAGCTATTTCCCCTCCTTCGTATTTCATGACAGAGCAAGGCTCACAATAACAGATGTGCGAGGCGTTTATACCTTCCGCAGCAATACAGTCCAGATGTCCCGCGACGGCAAGTATCTCTTCACCAGCACTCGCAGCTGGAACAACACAGAGGCAAACGGATACGTGGCTGCGTTTGCCCTAGATGATGCTGGACTTTTGAAGCAGGAGAAGGCTGTAGCATTCTACGAGGCGCCTGTGACCCTCGGCTCTGCTGGTGGCTTGCGTGTGGCCCCGTGGCAAGACGAGACGAACAGTGATCCCAAGGGCATTACAGACTACATGTATCTGAGCGACACTTCTGAGGGCTGGATGTTCATTCTTGGCTGGACCCCATCGAATCACACTCTCAATGTTGTGGCTTCCTTGCGCTACCCAGATAACGGCACGCCTTATGAAGCGACCTGGCTTGACTAGAGTGGCAGATAGATATACATCTGATTTACTGTAGTAGATTTCTTGAGAGAGGAACGACGCAGGCTATCTACACCTCCGGGTCTTATCTCAAAATACAGTTCTACTATGTCTTAATTTGTTATCGTGGAAGCCTTTAGAATAAGCTCAAACTATGGAAACAACTGCGTTGTTTGTTATGTTGTGAAGCCTCGCGCTACCTCTTCTTACATAGACTATTTACGTGATACTCCACATGCATGCATCCGAAGGGGCCGATTACTAAAGCTGTGCGACAATTTGTAGGATATTTATTCATCTATTGTAGTAATTATCGAGATAATGTATAGCATCTTTGTTGTGACTCAGAAGTGTTATTTGCCATTGACCCTTGTGACGAAAGCTAGACTTTTGCACATTTACTGTATTCATCTATTGTTTTAATGATTTTATCGTCTTTATTTATTGATGTAGATTTCTATGTCTATTTTGGTAGCGGTGCCGGAAGAGTACCATTTCTCTCTCCCACTGATGTGATATGTTAGTGACAGAATCACAGCCAACCAAGAGGACGAGGTGGATTGTTTGGGGGAGAGGGGAGTAAGCCTACCGTCTAGAGCCACAAGAAAGCGGCTGACACAGTTGTAACACGCAACCTAAAGAAATTGCTGTTAGGTTCATTCTCGACGATTGTTGGTTGGGCATACCGTTGCAACAACTTCCACCACTTCTTGATGGCTGGCAAGGTCCTTGAGCCAATCAAATGTCTCATCTTTGACCTGCACATTTCTCGTCATCTCATCAGCTACGACACAGACTGCCCACTGCTTCTCAGTAAAGCCCTCTGGTCGTTCGCTCTTTATCAGGACGCCCTCTTTCAGAATTTCATTCATCGACTCAGACGCGACGCCGCTGTTTACAGCTAATGGAGCATGGTGCATCCATTCGTACCAGGCCTTGTTGACGACGGCGATGCGACAAATGGCAAGCTCTCTCAAGTCATCGGCGAGTGAGGTCTTTGTACGAACGGCCCCCACAAAAGAGTTCCAACCAGCTGCAACATGAGGGGAATGGAGCAATGCTAAGTCGAGGGGTTGGATTGGGCGGGGATGGCGACGGGCCGCAATCGCCGCCACTATAGCTTCCTCTTCGGCGGAAGAAGTTGGAGGAGGGTTGGAGATGTAGGGGATTCTCATTATGATGACTGGATCAATGATAGAATGAATGTATGAGAGTTTGAGTCTCAGTAGCAGGGTCTTGATTGCTATTAAAATAATAAATGCTAATTCGCTGCATCACAGCCCAAGCTATGGAATTAATCATGGCTTGCTTGGGGTAAGTTAAGCCAGCTCCAACTCCGCACTCATTCGCCGCGGAAACTCGCCGCGGAGACTGACCGAACCAATCACGTCGATGATTTCTCCATCTTCGAACTGCGTCAACGAGTGGCAAGACACCCCAGCTTCGGTTTTCCATCCTCTGACTTCATCTGAGTGATTCAAGCTTATCCCCAAACCTGCCCATAATTATCTGTTCCCCCTGGAGCCATGGAGACCAATGATGGACAAGGATCAGTGACGCAGGGTTCTTCTGCGTCTACCGCCATAGGCCGCTCCAAGAAACAGCGCCTGTCGCGAAAATATCGAGGCTTGACATGTGCCAATTGTCGTGCCAAAAAGGTGAAAACCATTCATTGATTGTA
Source organism: Fusarium concolor (assembly GCA_013184415.1). Classification (NCBI taxonomy): domain Eukaryota; kingdom Fungi; phylum Ascomycota; class Sordariomycetes; order Hypocreales; family Nectriaceae; genus Fusarium; species Fusarium concolor. The sequence goes on from JABCJY010000449.1 coordinate 15,179, forward strand.
GTCATTGCTTTATTTACAATGATTTGTCGTCATGATTGCTGCTGGCTGACTCTTTTCACGATAGGTTCGGTGTGAAGGCAGCCAGCCAACCTGCAAAACATGCGAAGTCTACCATGTGGAATGCCGCTATGACAAACAACCGCCGCTCTCACAAGTCGTCGCCATGGCCCGCAAACTTCAAGAAGCTGAGGAGACCATTGAGCGTCTCCAGAGTGGTGATCTACCAATGAATCATCATCAGGACATGAGCGCACCTGCTGCCGAGAGCGTCGCCCTAGCTTCAACTCCCTTCACAGCCAAAGCCATCCCCAGGCAGATGCCGCTACCAGGACATAGCATAGAACCGGCCAGGTCGGATTCTTCACCTACAACAAACCGAAACTATTCGAGAGATCAACAAGATGCCCCTCGACCGGCAGCAGCCCTGGATAGCACGCCCCAAGAATCGTTGGCTATTGATCTCAGTGTAGACGAACACGGCAAGATCTGCTATTACGGCCCGACGTCTGCTGTTCACGAGCCTCTTGGACTAGCCTCACCATCTACAAACTCATTGAGCCTTGGTGATGGCTCAAAGAGGACCGATGTGCGCGCCTATTTGGTGTCGCGAGCACGAGAATCCACCATCTGGGAAGAATTTGCTCTGGGAAATGCTGCTCTTCAGCTTGGACTGTCTCGCCAAGTCATGGCGAAGCTGCTTCATCTGCACTGGACATGGGTCGCTCCCATGTTCATGTGGGTGTACAGACCAGCATTCATGCGTACGTACTGCCTACCACGCAGCTCATCGTTGTCGCTCATAGCTAATTTTCAACGTCGTTAGGGGATATGACCACCGGCGGCCGTTATTATTCTGAACTCCTCCTCCTTGTCCTATGCGCTCACGCCTCCAAATATTACGATAGCAGCCACTCTCAACTCTTATCCTCTCGTGTCCGACTTCTCCTTGGCGAAGAGATACAAAAGCCCAGCTCCATCCCCACTATCCAAGCCCTCCTCCAACTCAGTGCCCGGGAACTGGCTCAAGGGGCTATTTCACAGGCTTGGCTGTATAGTGGGATGGCATTTAGAATGTCCGCCGATCTTGGGTTGCAGCATAATGGACCTGATATTGCCGACCTGAAAGGACTTGACCCAGTGGACCTGGAAATCCGCAAGAGGCTGTTTTGGAGTTGCTACTTCTGGGATAAGTGAGTTTACTTCATCTGCGGAAGTGTAAAGCGTTACTGATAGGATGCCTCGTAGAGCTATTAGCCTATATACAGGAAGACTCCCAGCAGTGACGGAGTTACCGCAGAGTCCTATCGACTTTAGTAAGAGCCCTGCAATTGATCATGTCGTGGAAACTAATATCCTCTTCAGTGGATGACTCAGCGGAATCTGAAGTCTGGTCACCTTACTACGAAGATACTTCACCTTTAACTCGACTTTCCCCTAGCCAATATCCAGTTATGAAAAGTCACGCAGTCTCATGCTTTGCGAACTCATGCAAGCTTTCGGTTATAATAAATGATATCATCGTTCAACTATACTCAAAACGAAGTAGGGCCATCACTGAGTCATCTTTGAACGACATCAAGGTTCGCCTGGATACTTGGCGGGCTGAGTCACCAGCTCATCTACGATATGATCCTGAGTATTTGCCCGCTGCCTGTCCACCTCCACACATAATCTCACAGAAGTATGTCTAACACAATTGTAATACATATCCCAAAAAGAATATGTTGCTGACGATTGCGGATAGTCTACTGTACTTCACCACTGTCATCCTAGCCCATCGTCCGTTCTGGTCTGCCCCAAGCTACTACCAAGTCTGCATGAACGCAGCCCAGAGCATGGAAAGGCTACTCTTGATGCTGGAATCAACATTTGGCTTCGAGAACATCACCTATCTCATGGGCTACTGCATCTACACAGGTGCATCCGCTGTACTTGAAGAGGCCAAGAACAATGATGGCGCAACACACCCAACCATGCAGACCTTCTTAAGAGCGCTCAACCGAGGCATGGCGAAATGTCCCCTTCTGGAGCGGAGTCTACACATCATCGTAAAAGGTCTAAAGCGAACCCCTGTTCAGCGAATAACACCCGACCAATCTTTACCCGACAATGCCGTCTCAGCCACTATCAACAGCTACATCCCGGCGTTCCCATACCTCGATCCTGTGAGCCCTAACGACTTTGACATGGGCGCGTATATCAATAGTATGAGCATGGATGCGATGGCTTCACTGGACTGTTATCCCGAGCTTCAGATTGACTTGGATGAAATGATGAGACAAGCACCGCAGTAAGTGCTTGCTTGGCGGGTTTTGTCTAGTGTTTGTTTTCTCCCGGCAATTTTGTCTAGGTTGTGTTACCAAGTTGTTCACACGAAGAAAACCAATGGATGAGACTCTAGGCGGATGTTGTAACAGCGCCTTTCAGGGTTAATCAGGAATAAGCTTTGGAGTGTTGTAACGATATGTAATTGACTTTCCCAAACAACGACCATTTTGGAATCGGGTGTAAACTAAAATGATGTTCCCAATTATTACTCCTCTAATTCTAACATGGATATCAGTTCTGAACGCCAGTGTTTTCCGCAGCCAATGTGTCAGCCTTGAGAGCCGGTCTATCGGCCTTGCCGGCTGTTGTCTGTAGCATGTTGTTAGCAACAGTCGATATAGTTATGCAGTGCGGTGAGACTTACTCCTCCATCTACAGGCATGATAAGACCTGTAATCCAACCAGCTTCTTTACTAGCCAAGAACAAGATAGCTGGGTATTGTTAGTCTCGCTGTGTTGACGAAAGTCTGCTGAGCTAACTTACCGTAACCAACATCCCATCCAGTTCCCTCCTTCTTCATCAAGTTCTGGTTAATTCTGGCTTGTCTCATCTCATCTGTCATTCCGCGTCCTCTTGTCATGGGAGTATAGACCATGCCGGGAGCAACGCAGTTGACGCGAATGTTCTCACGACCATGGTGAGCAGCCATGGCACGCGTCATTTGAATGATGGCTCCCTTGGTTGTAGGGTAGAGCAAGCTGGGGTTTCCACCAAGCACTGTAGAATCTCTGGTTAGCGTGGCGAGGTTGCAAATGGGAGTGGGTATGCTTACATCCGCTCACAGAGGACATGTTAACAATGGATCCTCGACCTTGCTTTCTCATCTCGGGAATGGCGAATCGACTCATCAACACCATGCTGGTGACGTTGATGCGAAAGTCTCTCTCCCAAGCATCCAGGTTGATTGTGGTGGCGTCACCCATTGCCCCGCCCACGCCGACTGTTTCTGGGTCAGTAACGTAATGCAGGTATTAGTTAGTAGTCAGGGATATTCTACGTACCGATATTGACAAGAATATGAAGAGCTCCCCACATTTCAACAGTCTTCTCGACAGCATTCTTGCACGATTCCTCTTGTGTCACATCGGCTTGGATGACCTCAGAAATACCACCCTCCTCATCAATCATTCGCTTCGTCTCCTTGGCCCAATCCACGTTGTAGTCAACCAAGGCGACCTTGGCACCGTGACGGGCAAGGAGAATGGCAGCGGCACGGCCATTGCCAATCTCGCCTTTACTAGAGGTTAGCAAACCACGATTTCAGCAAGAGATGTGTGTGGCGTTTTGGTAAACTTGCCATCCATGCGGGAACCAGCTCCGGTGACAATTGCCACATCGCCAGTGAAATCAAAGCCTCGAGGGGGTGTCATTGTCAAAGTAGGTGAGTTTCAAAGTTGGTAAGACTAGGATTATTGTAGAGCTTAGCTTGTTGTACCAGGCCAAATTTTGGTTCGAATATCTAGATCATATAAGATCAACTATCCTTCATTCAATAAATATTCCGTCCTTGTCGGCCAAGTCACGTCACATCGTTCTTCGCCGCGGCGAATTACCAAGTTTCTACGGGACCAGACTCCGCCGGAGACTCAGCGCGGGCAATTGCCGAACACTCTAGGAAACCCTAGGCAGCTCGCCACAGAGAATAGTGGAGATGCTTGAAGCCTGGGTCCTCGCTTAGCCTCGTGCTACTACCTACCGCTACTACCTACAGTATGTGCTGAGATCTGGCGAAGCCGTTCACTTTCAGTCTCTTTTGCAGCGGTTGGGATACCTGGCTTCGGATAGTGGAAGAATGAAACCCCCTCCCCCCTCTTTTTTTTTTTTTTGCGACATTAATCTATGTTTTTGCATGGCCTATCCACATCAATGGTAAGGTTCACTAAACATGATTTAATCTAGTGCAGCTGAAGCTTGTTACATGACTCGTATATTGTAAAATTCTATTTGCTATCTCAAGTTGTTTATTCACCCAGCAACACCTAGCCTATTGCGATAACCAGTAATCGAACCACGCCACAATGCCCGCGAGACTCTGTTCCTTCACCCAACCTAAATCACATTAGCACAACTCAACGCACGCAGCAAATTCTATCCGGACAGTGAAACTCACGTTGGTAAGGATCCTTTGGATCACCTCTCAGAGCGAATCCGTGCTCAACACCAGAGAACACCTGATAATGAAAGACCTTCTTCTTGGATTGTAAAATGTCCAATGCTCGTCGTCGAGAAGGCACATCAAACGTGTGATCGACTTCCGAACATGAGAGAAATAGAGGCTCTATACGCAGGTAGTCAGCAACCTTTCAGTTCTTCAAGATGTCTTTCATGTTTTGCTTACTTTTGAGGTCGGTGAAATGATGTTCTTTGAGGAATGCCGGATGGGCGAAAGCGCCAACCGTAACAGTATCGCCTTTCAGTTCGTTACATACATACGGTGCCCCAAAGCAGTATCCAACACAAGCAAACTTTGCTGTACTTGTGCCGTAGTTCTTCTTAACAGCGGCAACCCATTTTGGAACTGCCGTATCTGCAAATGCGGTATGCTTCCGCTTCCAGGCCTCATAATCAAAGTCTGGATTTTGCGTATGACGGTCTTTCCGATGTTTCCAAACAGGGTCCTGTAAAATGTCAGTCGCGTATTCATTCATTTGAATAGAGCATAACAAATAAAACGCACGTACCCCACGAAAGTAGTCAAGACCTAGAACTAAGTAGCCTGCGTCGGCGAAAGCGTCCATGACAAGCAAGCCGTTAGGGAACATGCCCCATACATCTGGAAAGTAGAGGAGGATATTTCCGTTTGCTTTTTCAGGCTTGGGTTTTGAAATGTAGGTTTCGACGTCGGCGATGGTCTCCCAAGTGCCTCTGGATTCGCCCTCATGAATGGTGCCTTTGAGACAACAGCTACCACTTGGCTTAGCCAGGTACGACTCGCTGCTGGATTGTTTCGACGATGATTGGCCCATAGTGTGTATGTATATGTGTGTATGTGTGTGTGTATGACAACAAAAAAATGAAATTAGAGAGTAAAAGTTAAGATACGAGTTGCTAACTGTTTACAATATTGCTGTTTAATTACAGGTGGTAGCGCCTAGAAATGAATGAGTCTGGTCTGGACCTCGGATGCATGGACTAACTAGCTCACTCATTCAGTCACTCGCTCGCTCAACACTCGGTTTGTAACCGCGGGGACTCGCCGCGGGGAATCCAAGCGGCTCACGAGTTCGCCTATCTCCATGTTATTGGTCAATGCCCGTGCGGAGATGAACCAGGCCCCATGGGGTAAAGGTGGAGGAGGTCGCTGGAGTCTGAAGGAGTCATGGGCTACCCCAGATTGTCCAAAGGGTTTTACTACTGTACGTGAACCTGTTAAATACTACCCCAGCTTCCCCTTGATCAGCTCATTCTCAGACGCCTCAATCCAGCCTCTCCTCCTTCTATCTCTCAGCACACCAAGATAATCAACAACAATGGCAGACGTGACCAAGCCCAACATCGAAACACGTCCCAGTGTTGAGGCCATTGAGAACCCTGAGCTCAAGGGCGGTCAGCTGGACATGAATGCGAATGATCGCGAGAATGCTGTTGGTTACAACGAGTACCTCGAGGCTCGCGATATTGAGTTCTCAGATGCTGAGGTACGCCAGCTTCTCTTTTTCCGATACGAAAACGTTTGCTCACACAATTATAGGCTAAGAAACTCCGCTGGAAACTCGACCTCGTTATCCTCCCCATGTTCCTCGTCACGCAGGCGCTTCAATTCATGGACAAAACCTCGCTCAACTATGCCAATCTCTTCGGATACCAGGAGGCCCTGGGCCTCAAAGGGAATCAGTTCAATTATCTCTCAGCAAGTCAGTCTCCTTCGATACCCTTTCGAGTTGCATAATATTAATTAATGGTGGTGCTACAGTGGTCTATGCTGGCTACTTCTTTGGACAATACCCCTGTGGATGGTTGATTGGTCGCTTTCCCGCCCAGAAAGTCATGGCCATCAGCGTATTTCTCTGGGGTTTGATGGTTGTCATCATGACGCAGAGCCGCGACTACTCAAGTGCTTTGGCTGTGAGATTCATCATGGGTATCTTTGAGGCTGCTGTCACACCTGGCTTGACCCTCATGACAGGCTTCTGGTACACTCGACGAGAGATCCCTCTTCGTCAGTGCATCTGGTATTCATCACTCGGCTGGGGCGGTATCGTAAGTTGCAACCATGCTTAGCAACACCAAAACGAAGACACTGACATGCCCTTGCTTAGATTGGCTCGTACATTTCTATGGGCGTTTCCAAACTTCCCGTCGACCTCAAGCCCGAGCGCTGGGAGCTCATCTTTTACATTGTACGTCGCATCTCACCTCTGAGATTTGGCGACTAAAATACTGACTGATACATCGCACAGCTCGGCGGCGCCACCTGTCTCTGGGCATTCGTCATCTGGTTCCTTCTCCCCGATTCGCCGTCAAACGCGAGATTTCTCAACCACCGCGAGCGCTTGATCGCAGTCAAGAGAGTTGCAGCCAACGAGACTGGTATCAAGAACAAGGCTTTTGACAAGAGTCAGGTTGTCCTTGGCTTTACTGATCCTAAGACACTTCTGATCTTCGTCTCAGTATTTGCGGCGTATGTTTTATTTAACCTCTGTCCTCACGGTGCTCGTTGCGTGGCTGACCTAACATCTCTTATAGTGCCATCCCTAATGGCGTTGTCAACTCTTTCTCAACTATCATCATCCGTGATATGGGCTTTAGCACTACCAGGACCACTCAATTGAAGTCCGTTGGTGATGCTGTCCAGATCATCGGCTTGATCATCGGCGGCAGCATCATCCTCAACGTTCCAAACTGTCAGTCGAATCCTCATACAGTGTCAAACCCCATCGCTAACTGATCCATAGCCCGTCTTCTCACTGCGACAGTTGCCAACATGATCTGCACCATCTCTGCCGCATGCATGGCCTATCTCCCCAGACACAATACTTGGGGCAGACTTGTTTGCTTTTGGCTCGTCAACACCCAATCAGTTGGCTTCACCGTGTCTTTGACTACCATCTCCTCCAACATGGCTGGCTACACTCATCGGTCTCTTGCCAGTGCCTTGGTCTTGTACGTGTCACATGTTCCAACTGACTGGACTTTACTAACATGACATTCCAGTACCGCCTATTGCTGGGGCAACTTTGCAGGTCCTTTCGTCGTCAAGAAATCGGAAGCTCCTCACTTCACCGGTGCCACTATTGGACTGCTGGTTGGATACGCTATCAAGTTCTGCTGCCACCTTGGACTTCTCGGTAAGTTTCATGTCTGTCAGATACTCTCCGCATTGCTAACCTTGGGTCTCCAGTCTACATGTTCCTTATCAACAAGCACCGAAACAAGACGTACGGACCTGCCAACAAGGAGAGAAGTAACGAGGCTGGAATGAGAGACCAGACCGAATTCGAGAACAAGGACTTCAGATATGTTCTGTAGTTTGATTCGTGATCATAGCAGCAGAGCTTCGCGCCAGTCTGTGGTAGATAGTTTTACAGGACAATGGATGTGCATATACCTATATCAGACATTCAGCGACCGCTTCTTATTGTGACAGTTCGTACGAATCATAACCAAATCCGAGATGTGTGAAGTCGAGTGGCATCTTTACTTCGTACCAAACTTGGCGCATGGTGACCGGAACACGGGCAACGGGACGGTGTTCCTCTGCCTCAAGAATGGTGAATACATTGAGTAACCACAAGCTGGTTGACTACTCGACCATGATCGAAATCAATGTCTATCAACCTTATAGATTTGAACGTCGCAGATTACTCAAATGTAGACTCTGGGCCTTGTCTGGTAAAGGAGTCATATCAAGCTTTAATTGGCTACTGTTGGAGCCCTTGGATAAGGTTATTGCACAAACGCTGCATTCTTTGTCATGGTGCCCAGCCTATGCTACCTCCTCTTGCTAGGTGAGTGCTTGGAAGAGTCAACCCATACACTCCTCTTTACACCTTGTAGCACGCCAGCGAGGTAACAAAGGCAATGTTATGGTGGGCCATTGTTAACAATAGGCTCAGCCTGCCTGTCTCAGTCTATTATAGTAAGAAGACCACCACTTCGAATTCGTACAACACATGGATGGCACTTCTCAAATATATAATGGAATGGGCGTGTATCTGTATTGCTAATACATAGACATTGGACTGCGCAATATACATTCCATCGGCCACCCTATAACTCAACTCACTCCTTGAATTCTCGAGAAATCTTAGCCACATCAGTTGCGTTAGCAATTCCCGCAAACGCCTTCAAAGCCTTCTTTGCCCTTGATTCGCCGATCTGATTACCTACGTGCTCCAGGAACTTAGTGTGAAGGAATTTTTCAGAAAGAGGATTCTCGTAGCTCCCAAGGGCATGCTCAACATGAACTTCAATCTTCTTGCCATCTTCAAACTCAACCGCAACAAATGCCTCGTGCTCACTAACTTTGTCATCGCTTTTCACAGACACCTTCTCACGTAGGTTGATGACAGTCTTGTTCTGTACGGCGGCATCGGTGAACTGCGTCGGCGTGGCCTCGCCGTACAAGAGCGCTACTGCTGCTGCATGGTAGACGCTGAACTTGCCTGCAAGACCAGTCTCTGGCTTGGGATCGTCCGTCAGGAACAGCACGCGGGGGTGGCAACGAGCGGTGACGTTGGCGATCTTGGTGACATCAAGATTCTTCTTCTTTGCTTGGTCATGGATCTGAATCCAGCCATCGATGGCAGCGTGGATGATTCTGTCGCAGGGATAAGGCTTAAACGTGTTTTTTGTGACCTCCCAGACCTTGCCGAAGGTAGAAAACTCAGCTGTCAAGTTCTGGCGAGTACTGACTACGTGAGACCAGCCTCGTTCAGCCTCCAAACTCTTGAGAGAACCTCCGAATCCATTCTTTGCGAGTAGTGCTGAGGTGAGTCCAGCTTGCGCGGCAGCCCCAACATGGAAAGGTTTGGTATCTGTGCCAAAAGACTCATGCATTCCAATGACCTGGACGGAAGCTATGCTGATGGCCCTCTGCATTTGCTTTGTATCGAGTCCAAGCAACTTTCCAACAGCCACAGCAGCGCCAACGGAGCCTGTCGTGCTGGTGATATCTATCCACCGTTGGTCAGTAACCTCTTTGTATCAGGACAGACTGGTGAAAACTTACGCCATCCAACATTGTAATGTTCAGGGAAGACAGCAACACCAAGCTTGCACTCAGTTTCGACTCCGGCGATAAATGCTGTCAAGAAATCCTGGCCTGACACAGGGCCCATCCACTCCGCTATAGCAAACAGAGCGGACGCAACAGGGCCAGAGGGATGAACAGGAGTATCGACGTGTGTATCATCATAGTCGTCAGCGTGGGAGGCGATCCCGTTGATGAGAGCAGCTGTCTTCACATCAACGTAGTCACCAGTTCCAAAGATGGACGAATTTCCGTCAGCCCCAATGAAAGGAGACATGGCCTTGAGGGCAATGCCCGCGGGAGGGAGAGCATATCCACCGATGGCACAGCCCGCCCAGTTGTATACACTCTTGACAGCCATATCGACGACAGGCTCGGTGAGATTGCCAAACTGTAGGGCCAGGGCCCACGTAGCTAGAGTCTTTGTTGCCATCTTAGGTGGTTTGTAAAGGATGCTGGGACGATGAATCTGTCGTATACAGCATCTCTAAGGGCATATCTCAGTAGCATTTATACTTATTCTTAACCCTGTTTCTCCATGTCATGAATAGAGCTGATATTACGCAAAGATCTGCACCTTTGTCACTTGACTCTGATTTCGACCATTGAATGGTACTTTTGTTGGACCATGGACCTCTACTTTTGCAACCGGCATCTTGCTAGGGCCAGGAGAATTGATGCTTCATGCTAAGACCTACCCCAGATGCACCAAACCCCGCATTCTCTTTGGTCGCGGTAGCATCGAATGTCACGGTAGTATTAATTAAAACCCTTGTCAGGTGCTGATCTTTGCCGCCGATTTGTGTGCGCCGAGTACCCGCGGATTGTGCCCGAGGGAAATGGCCGGTCGGTGACTGCCCAGCTCATAGACTGAAAAACACGAGTTGGACACGAATGGTCATTGAAGTTACGTGAACATTCTGAGTCTAACAGTTTAATCTACATCAATCATCACTTAACACCGCATAATCACGTGCAGGTGCTGGGACAAATATTGGTATGATAATATATTGGAAAACAGGGATTTGTGAGCTGGGGCCAGCTAAAGCATACAGCGTTTCGCCATCTGGAGGCAATGTTTATGAAGCTCTTTGATATTCTTACACAAATTCTATTTCTACCAAACTTTCAACTTATTACCCTGACATAGGCATGACTGGATCAGCGATGGTAAAAGGAGCTCCAGTCTTAGCTTTAACCTCGTCAATAGTGACACCATCAGCAAGCTCAACCAACGTTAATCCCGAGGCAAAGTCTACGTCGAAAACAGCCTACAGAAGGTCAGAATAGGGTAGCGAAACTAAACAACCAGTTTTGACTTACCAGGTCTGTAATGATGCGTGATACACATGCCCGACCCGTAAGAGGGAATGAACATTGTTTCAAGATCTTGGGTTTTCCCTTCTTATCTGTATGCTCCATCGTGACGATGACTTTGGTTTTAGTAGGATTGCTAACAAGGTCCATGGCGCCACCAAAACCCTTCACCTTTCCAGGCAGCATCCAGTTAGCCAAGTCGCCTGTCGCACTGACCTGCATGGCTCCAAGGATAGTAAGGTCGATTCGACCACTCCTGATCATGCCGAAACTCTCATCGCTACTGAACACAGACGACCCGGGCTTCAATGTGATGGTCTCCTTTCCCGCGTTGATAAGGTCAGCATCAGCCTCATTCCGCTCTTTGGAAGGATATGGCCCAAGACCAAGGATACCATTCTCAGACTGCAGCTGGACGTCAACTCCAGGGTCAACGAGCGAGGCTGCCAACATAGGCATGCCAATTCCAAGATTAGCATACATGCCATTCTTGAATTCTTTAGCTGCTCGGCGAACAATCCGTTCTCGCCTCACAGCTACATCACCCTGACCCAGAGTCTTGTCATCTTTCTCTGCCCAGGTGTGCTTCTCGATGGACTTCTGTACTGTGCTTTGGATGACCTTCTTGACATATATACCTGGTAGATGAATGGACTCTGGGGATATTTCGCCGGGTTCAACGATGTGCTCGGCTTCAACGATAGTGGTCTTGGCGTTACGGCCCATTGGACCATTGAAGTTCTGGGCTGTAAGACGGAACTGGCAATTGCCTAGCCTATCAGCCTTGAAAGCTTTGACAAAAGCATAATCTCCTGCGATGCTTCGCTCAAGAAGGTAGGGTTTACCGTCAAACACTTTGACGTCTTTAGGGCCGGTAAATTCTACTTCGCCCGAAGACCCCAAAGGTTTGTTCCGAGACGGTAGATCTCCGTTCTGAACGACAGTTCCAACTCCAGCAGGCGTATAGAATGCCGGGATTCCCTTGCCCCCGGCGGCACAGCGTTCTGCCAGAGTGCCTTGAGGGGTGAGCTCCAATTCAATGTCACCCTCGAGATACATTTTTTCAAATGTCTTATTCTCCCCGATATAGGATGCAATCATCTTCCGCACTTGTCTACTTTTCAGAAGCTTTCCAAGTCCGAAGTCATCTGTGCCGGCATTATTCGAAACTGCTGTCAAGCCTGTGATATCCGGTTTGTTAAGGACCTCATTGATGAGTGAGTCTGGGACACCACACAAGCCGAAGCCACCACAAAGGAGAGTTGTGTTCGGCTTCATATCGCTCAATGCTTCCCTGGCTGATGAGACGACTTTGTTGATGCCATGGCGGGTGAAAGTGATAGAGAAGGACCTTTTGCTCAAAACCATTGCCTACTTCCTGATGAGTTATTGGACTCGTGAAGAGGGAGATGTAGCAAGAAAAGACGTATGAAGGAAAGTGAAGATCACTCACTTTGGGCGCATGACGGATGATTGTCCGTGACCCTGCATAGACCAGTCTCGAGGCCATTTCGTCTAATGAATGGATGTTGGTAATACCGAAAGGAGAGATAATTTATGAAGATAAAATGAGTTTCCAATTCAACCTGACCGGGGTTTTAAATAAATATCACCTGAGAAGTCGGTATTTCTTCTCCTGATATTTCACTAAAGACGAGTCTGTCCGGAGTCTGCCCGCGGAAAGTGGCCGTGAGTCAGTTGTTAGTCATATAACACAACAACAGTCCAGCAAAACTATTCTGTTTTGACTATTCTCGTAGCATTTTCACAGACACCACTGATGCACATTTCACTACGTTAAGAAAACAATTACGTTTGTTTGCAAGGTGACCGAGTTTGAAGAGTAATTTGCCTTACCTACGTTCAGTGACGCCGTGTTGAGGCCTTGACGCCAAAGCATGCATTATGCCAATTGATAATGGCGACAATGAAAGACAATTGACCGTGCTGCAGAGCTGTAGAAAATACTACATGCAGCATACCACAGGTCTGTTCAACTGTTACCATTTTGATTCTGTCCGTGCTTAAACAGACTGAACGGCAATTGTTGACTGCGGACATCCATCCGTGTTCACTGGCCAGAATCGTCAATCCCGTGTTCAGAAATAGCGCATCTGAGACCAAGCTTCCAATTTTTCCAGTCGTTTCTTCGAAATTCTGACAATTCCCATGAGTATCTGTGATGACAGCAGACACTAGGGCCTGGGAGGAGAGTCAATCAGCTCTCAGTGGAATCAGTGCTGAAAGGCTGCAGAGTTCCGTCTAAGGCTGATGAACAAGCCCCTGGACATACTACTATTCTTAATCTGACTAGCATCAAGAACCAAGCACCCAAAAACAAGCCATTGAATATCTTGAATGAATCTGTCATTCAATTTTTTGGACTCTTCTATATAGACCGACACCATACTGGCTCAAAGTTTCCCAGACATCAACACAATCCACCAAAGCCTTGCACTCTCAACTCGCACATACAACAACATTACGAGATCTCTTATTTAACGGCATCAACGACCATGGTGGTTCCTCTCATGCCAAAAGATAAGGATTTTGTCCTCTGCCTTCCACGGTTCAATGCTGTTGACTTTCTCAAGCAGGTAGGTGAAGGTGAACCCGACTTTTTTGAGCTCTTTGGGGAGTCCCGCGGAGTGGCGTTACTTCTACCAGAGCCACACACGGAGGATGAACTTCTTGAACTCGCACTGGAGCACAGCATGCACAGTATCGGCCTTAACGCTCTAAAAGGGTTACGCTGAGCTTAGCTTTCCACCGCATCACGTCATATTGCCTCTCCAGAATCACGACCTTAACGATGGTCAACAGTCCGGGTTGGTCCATATCCTGGAGAAATACTTTACAGCACCCTTTGCGCCGAAAGACACAAAGAGAATGGTGAAGTGGTTCATCAGGAACGAGTCCTGTCCCCATGTTCTTTCAGCTTCTGATTTGAGTTTAGGAACGACCCCCCACTACGCTACAAGATCGATGCGCCCACGACCCCCAATCGATCATTTGACCGAGATGCTGAAAAGGGACTCAGGGAAGTCATGGTGGAATGGCAAGCAGGCTTGCCTTTCTCCCATGATTGGAATTCTGCGTGATAACGGCGCCGTCGTTGACCTCCATCAAGATCGATTTAAACTTGCAGGTGATCCCGAAGAGCTCTCCGAATTTAAGAAGCAACACCGGCCAAAGAGGCCCGACAATACAGTTGAGATTGCAATGCGACCTTGCTGTCCCAGTTCCTTTCTTGAGAACTTTCTCAACTACCGCCCAGAAAGAGAAGGGGCGCTTACGGCTAGGAGCAATCTTTGGGGGCATTGTGGCCCTGATATGCCTCGAGGAGCGCATCGCGCAGTATCTAACATGGTGTAGATCATTTTGGAGATTCACAACCAGTTCTTTGAACAATTTTACCATCCCCTCAATGTCTTTGACCCAGACAAAAGTGGCTGGGATCATCCTCACGACCTAGGTACTATGTACAAGGTCAAGGTGGACTTGTTGTCCAACGATGACTGTACGGATGAGACCGGAAAGGCGTTGAAGAACCTCGCCACAGTTGTTCAGGACATCCGCGACACACTAAAACCTCTCATCGACATTCTAAGCCGCGATCCGGATAGACTTCTTGAGGTTGAGGCCAAATGCTGGTTCAAGCTGTCTCGCGCTGTATCATGCCTTGCCTCAGGCTCGTACTGCGCAGAGTGCAAGCAGCTTGCTAAGCGTTTTGGCGAGCGACGACATCAATCCATCATCAATGAACGATGGGATCCTCGTGAAGAATGGGTGCATATGAAGTTGATCAGAGAATTCCCCCGCTTCGACAGCCAGGTTGGAAAACCCTTTTGCGACGACGCCTTTGAGGTCTGGTGGAAGTTGATTCTCGAGCGCGGCGATAAGCGTCGATGGTGGGAGGTCACGGAACAGGACAAGCGGTTTGTGCCTATGAATGAAGTCGCTGCTGCTTTCAGAGCTTCAGGTCGATTTCCATGGTAAGTGCCTTTGGGTGCTGACAAAGTAGTGCGTTCTGGTAAGACAATCACAACGGCGCTAGACACCTTAGAATTGGGAATTTGGAGTTTGTTATGAATTATTTAAATAAAAAACAGTAAGTCCAGAAAAATAGTATTTGAGATCGTACCATTGTGAGGGAAATATTCCCATGAAGATAGTGACGGCGATACTCACGTTACAACACCAGGATGTGAACCCCGCACAACGGACCGCCGATCCCAGGAACCTTGAACATATCCTTCCTCATTGAGTATACGGAACCGACGCTTATCGACCACCAGCCTCCGGAACTCGGTGCGGCGACAGAAATATGTCCGGATCCTTCGTCGCCCGTATAAAAAGGTCGACAATTTAGCCTCATTCATGGTCTTCTTGTCCTCCAGCCTCTCTTACCGTCAGCCAATTGTCTCACATTCGATCATGAGGTCCTCGTCGCTGTCTCTCCTTCTAGCCACTGGCGTCAATTCTTTGGCCGTCACGCCACGAAGTGAGACGACGGATGAATCCCCGCTCAAGATTCCCGGTCTGCCTATGCCCAATGCCACAAAGTCTTACTGGCAAGATCCTCCTCACCGCATCGCCAACCTCCGCACCACTAAGGAACTACCAACATCACAGACTTTTGACTATGTCATCATCGGCTCCGGTATCTCAGGCGCCGCCACAGCGCACAAGCTGCTGGATCGCGACCCCAAGCTGTCAATTCTGATGATTGAAGCCCGTACCGCGGCTTCAGGCGCAACAGGTCGCAATGGAGGTCATTGCAAGCCCGGCGATTACAACGGCGTGAAGAAATGGGTTGACGCATACGGCGAGGACGATGCTCTTAGAATCGCCAGAATGGAGCAGGATTGTGTCAACGATGTGCGTGATTTTGTCCACTCGCACAACATCTCAAGCGAATTCACAGATGTCGAGACAGCCAGTTTGTACTGGACAAGGGATGCCTTTGAGTCGGCTCTTGCGTCAATCGAGCTTCAGCACGAGATCGAGAAGCGCAGGCCAAATGATGTCCCCAAGAACAGGAGAACTATTTGGAAAGACCAGAAGGCACGCGATTATTGGGGATGGCCTGAAATCGTCGGTGCTGTGAGCTTCAAAGCGCACACCCAGAACCCATACCGTACCGTCTGCGGCATGCTGGAGTACAGTCTCGACAAGGGTCTCAACCTGCAGACCAACACTATGGCGCTCGGTCTCAACCAGCTCGGCAAGAAGACCAAGGATGGAGCTAAATGGGAAGTCAAGACGAATCGAGGCACCGTCAAGAGCAAGCAAGTCGTGCTAGCAACCAACGGCTTCACGCCCGCTCTTCATCCCGGAATTGCCAGCACCAACTTCACCATGCCCGTCAGAAACCAAGTCTCGGCCGTTACGCCCGAAGCCAAAACATCCGGCAACAAAGCCTTTGAACGAAGCCACAGTGTTGGAGATCTTCACAGTGGCAACGTTTACATCGCCCCTCGTCCCCCCGGCACCAAAGATGCAGGAAGCGTCGTCATCGGCGGCTCAACCCAAATGTCCGCCACTCGCGAACGCTTCATCACCGATGACTCCACCATCAACGACCAAATCGCCTACGTTCTTCATGGTGCAGCACGTACAGTTTTTGGCTACAAGAACTGGGGCGAGTCTTCGAAGGTGATTCAGGACTGGACAGGCATTGTGTGCGAGACACCTGATGGGTTTCCTCTGGTCGGTGAAGTCCCAGCCGAGGATGGACTCTGGGCGATTGTATGTATGAATGGACATGGTATGGCATGGGCTTATCGAAGTGCTGAGGCGCTTGTTGGTATGATGACGGAGGGCAAGACGCCGAAGTGGTTTCCTGAGCAGTTTAAAGCACAGAGGGCTTGGGAGGCCAAGGCTCATGAGGAGTTGTAGAAGATGAAACTAGATTCGTCGTATATACACAAGCTTCTTGGATAATTGAAACGTTATAACCTAATCTCGGCATATGGCCTTAAAGTTCAAATCCATCGAATAATATTTTAGAGCCTTGTAGAATAGAGGTGCATCTACTTTCTGCTATGTAAGAGGAGGTAGCGCCAGACTGAACATGACCAACAACACAGTTTTTTTCGCATCTACTTTCATTGCAATTTTAACCCGCCCGCTTCCCTCTCGCCTCGGGGGTTAAGTAGAGAAAAGGTGACACAGCATTGTCAGTAAATGCTCCAACTATTGGTTATAACCCAAATTGTTATCTTCTGTTAATACATACGACCAAGGTAGTGGAAAATACGGG
>JABCJY010000450.1:0-20452 GCA_013184415.1 Fusarium concolor
ACATTACGCTCCTCAACCTGACATTACGTTCCTCAACTTGACATTACGTTCCTCACTCAACTCCCTCCTCAACTTGACATTACACTCCTCAACCTGACATTACGCTCCTCAACCTGACATTACACTCCTCAACCTGACATTACGTTCCTCACTCAACTCCCTCCTCAACCTGACATTACACTCCTCAACTCTACGCTCCTTATTGAACTCCCTCCTCAACCTGAAACCCTTCTTTCTTGTGCACTCAGTGTGTATATAACAACGGCCATAACCATCATTTACGAAGCCATTGGACCAAAACGGTTATTTTCACATACAGTTAGGTTGAAATCATGAGAAGAGCGCCCCGTCTCAACAAGAAAGGCCCCCGTCGTAAGAACAAGAAGAATAGTCCCACTGCTCAGGTGACTCCAGAAAAGTTCTTGGCATTTCTCCGCGGCCAGGGAGATGCCTGCCCCGATCCCGACTGCAAATCAACTGCCGCATCGCGTTCTTTGCACTTAAGTCGATATCATGGTCTGACTAAGTCGGGTTTGCTCAAGAGCCAGCTAGACAGGGAGGATCTTTACGTTACATGTGAATTTCACGACACACCACAGAAATGCTTGAAGAACAACATTGATCGCTGCCTCAAAACCGCCTTGGAAGGTTATATGGAAAGATTACAAACCAAACTCCATCAAGAGGTCTCTCACCTTGAGAAGCAGGCTCAGCTTTTACATTCTGAAGGAAGAGAGCATGCGGACTTAGAAGCTGCGATAGAGTCTCTGAAGACTATGAGTCTTGGCGAGCCCATCACCAAGAGTCAGTATACGAAAAAAAAGCGAGAGCGAGGGCCAAAGGAGTTTATCTTTTGTTCTCGAAGCGATGGTGAGAAAATCGTGACGGAAGCGCCCCCTGGAATGCCAATCATAAGACGGTGCCCACTGATAGCTGAAGAGGGCTGTGGCAGTTATGCTCAACAATCAAATGAGGTCTTGGAACGAGTGAAAAATAAGGAGTGGGTTGATGTTTACGATTCAGGACAAGGGGGTTTCCCTCGAGTGCCAGAGAAGATGACTGGCGCAGAAGCAATCCGGAGATTTAACAGTCATGACGAACCGCCTGTCAATATACTCAATGAGGCGATGACAGACAAAGAGGCCGAGGACGACTGGATGTCAAAGATAGCTGGTTGTGATTTAGTTGAAAGGACTTTCAACCTGGCTAAAGAAGACGGGGTAGATTTGACGAGTTTCAAACGATCCATGCGAGTAGTTCTTCTAGCAAGTCGCCGCGCATTCACTCTTAGCCATACTGATTATATGGCTGTGATTACAATAATCAAGCCGAAAATGGGATCAAAGCTCTGGTCAATGTCCTCAGACCGCTCCGAGGAGGGACTGAAGAGTTTTGCCAGAGAAGGAAAGCCCCCGGGGGATAGCTTCGTGATCCTGGTAGAGCCAGGCTATGAGCTGATCCAACCGCCAATGACCGTTCATAGTGTTGAAACTTGCGACAGATCCATACTCTTCTGTTACGAATATCTCGACTCACGTAATATGCTATTAATTCTGAAGCAAACACTACTGGAGCTCGAGCATGACAACATAACGAATGACGACCATCATAATGACTTACCGCTATTCTTTGACTATGCTATGAAGCTCTGGGCGAAAGATCTGGCGGATGGCGAGGACGGGTTGTGGCCAGATGACATGGCAGAGGCGAATGAAATTCTGGATGTAAGTTCTCATATCACCCTTAAGTTCATAACTGACGTCTCTTCTAGCGGATCAGAAGCAGGCTCTCTTCTTCAATTGCAAGTTCCTGTCATCAGAAAAACAAGAAAGCTTTAGGAGGCAAAAAGCGACGAGTCGGAGAGTCTAGAAAAAAAAGAGGCAATATGGTGAATGAAAGTGCATCGAAGGGGCAGGGCAGGAGGGCGAAATCAAAAAGGGGCAAGTAACAAACACACTCTGTTGATTAGATGTCAAGAGAGGCCTAGGCCGAAGAAACTGTACCATCTTGGTGGACTAGATGGAAGAGCAGCAGCCGACTCACAATGTTTGGGGCGTGCTTCGATATTTTCACTCTCAGAACTTCATTGTCCTGTGAATGATGAACAAGGATACTTGTAAAAGGCAACCTCAAAGGCGGAAGAACAAGTTCCAGTAACGCTGTGCGTCTACAACCTTCTTTGCACCTAGGGTGTGAGTTCCAGTGTTTCCAGTCGTAGTCCTAGGTCTTTATCTCGAGATGTACAACCCTTACAGTTAAGCTTTGTGGAGTCAGCCAAACATATAATTCTCATCTTACCATAGTCACGGCAGGGTAATTGCGAATTGGCCGAGACTGGTTTCTCTTTTCCCAGCGGCTATTTCGACCGAAGAAAGTTTGAGATGCGGAATTAGGATCACGAGACTGAGTTGGCTAACCTAGAGCATCCATGCCAGATGAAGAGTGGGATCCGCAGAATCCCGTCGCATATGGATCGGGACGGAAGGGCCACCCTTGTTTGTCGTAAGTGCGCCGCGGGCCAGCAATGGGCATTCGCTAATGCTGGAACAATTAGCGGAGCCTATCAGAAGCCTTCTCGCCACATGCCACTGTGTAAATGATCCCCCACCCCAGCCCCCCGACGCTAACAGCCTGATGCGACATTTTTATCCTGCATTTCCCGTTTACGAGACAGTGGACACAGACAGGGAGAGCCCCTGTCGTGGCGGCTGGATCTGAGATGGTGTGCAAGGCACGGAACACAAAGTGCACATCCGACGCCTAGTGAGCACCTTGCCTCATAGGGCAAAAAGTGCACGAGGATCAAACAGCTGCATGTCGTGGGGGAAGCATGATGCGATCGTGCTGTATATCATTGGTGCAGCAAAGACAATTGAAGACGATCCGCTCTACGCGCCTTTGGATTGGTAGTCTGAGAGCAAGTAATCTCGACAAGGGAGGGGCCCATCTCGACCCATCGGGCCGGGTGCATAATTATGCAGGGGAGAATGATGCTACCAACATCGATCCTGATCTCACCTCCATCGACTTGGCGGCCACGCACATCGCCGAAGCCCAGTGATATCATTGTAGAAAGATGAATTCGAGGGATTTCCGGGCGCAAGATTCTTGTCATATATCAGTTTTCGTCAAATAATGGAACTATACTTGGGTCCTCGCACTGCCACCACTGTCCTTGCTCTTATATCCATATCTACTTTTCTTCTCCAACTCGGGGGTTTTATCTTCTGCCGCGATTAAACGCTCTGTCCTTCTTCAATATAACCAAGTATTTGTACCAACATAGCCAGCAGAAACCATTGGCCTTGCTTTGAGAGTAAGACTGACTTGTGTTTGCAAATGTCTCTTACAACTCAATCATCAGGTGCTCCCAACTGGGGACGCTGGCCACAACAACTTCCAGGCGACTATGCCATGATGGAATCCTCACACATGGTCACCTTTGACTCCCGTACCAACACTGATCCTCTTCAGGGACCTGCCATGACACCTTACACGGTTCAAGCACCATGCAGCTCAGGTCCAGTGAACACTCTTGCAGCACCTCACTATCAGGTTCACAGCCCTTACCAGTTCGGCGGATATCAAGGCCCTCCTATGCCCCCACATCACTCTATGCCTTTCAAAATGGAGTACAACGACCGCCGCTCCTCGGGACATGGCAACGACCAAGGCCGAGCTCCCGAGGATAAGAGGGAGACAAAATACGTATATGCCGAACAAGCGCCATCTCCCGGACGCAGCGATTCGCAAACGTCGAATACCAGATTGACAGGCACCAACCCAACCCTTGGCTCAAAGACCATCATCTCCAACGAAGCTCTCAACCCCAGTGATCATGTCAGCTTCGAGACCGAAGTGGACGAGTTGATGAAGGCTATTCAGCGCAAGGCAGACATGCAAGTTGACGCCGTACAACAGCCACTCACTCCCGAAATATCTCCTGTTTCCGATGCAAGCATGGAAAGCCAAGGAACGCCGGCTTCCACGGATACCAAGACAGCTCGAAAGCGATATCGCTGTGATGGCCCCAACTGTCAAAAGGGCTTCACCCAGAAGTCTCACCTCGATATTCATCGCAGGACACACACTGGCATCAAGCCATACGTGAGTGGAACCTATCCGTGATCAAGGACTTCCAACTAACACACGTAGGTCTGCGATTTCCCTGGCTGCGACCTGACGTTCTCTCAACTTGGTAACCTGAAAACTCACAGGCGCCGTCACACAGGCGAGCGTCCGTTTTCTTGTGACAAGTGTGATCGTCACTTTGCTCAACGTGGTAATCTTCGTGCCCATCTGCAAACTCACCAAGGCCTGAAGCCTTTCATTTGCATTCTGGACAATTGTAACATACCGTTCTCGCAACTTGGCAACATGAAGGTATGCTTCGGTGATCCCTTGAGATGTATTTTACTAATGAAACCACAGACGCACCAGAACAACTTTCATAAAAAGACACTCAAGACGCTCACAATGAGATTTGCCCAGATCATCAATTCGGGTGAAGATGTCCCTGAAGCCGATCGCGAGCTTTTTGAATACTTTGCTACACACTACAAGAACAGCAACAAGGGAATCAAGGGTCGAGGAAAAGCCCGTACAATGGCTGTGCGCGAGCCCAAGGCATCTCGGGCTCATCCCGCCTACACTATGACAAGCATCCCTAAGTACCCTCTTCCCCAGATCGTCTCTACCCAACAGGCGCCATCTTCACCTCATGGTCTCCCTATGCCGGGCAGTCTTGCATCTTACAGCATCAGCCCATGCCAACTCCATACCTCGCGAGTCTTACACTGGTGATTATGGGTTGTATGGCATGCAAGGATGTCAACATCACATCCAGCCACCGAACCACAACGGTTTAATGCATGCGACCGGCAACAGAGGCGAGATGGGCTACAACGGACACATGCACTGAGAGCGTGTCGATCGCAATGACATGATCTGACAGCACCCCGCATATCATTTCACTGACCATTTCAGAAAAGCCGAAAAGGTTTCTTTTGAGTCAATGAAGAACTGATGGGGCTTCTCTGGAATCTGTCTGAGCAGATTGATTCAGAACCTGTCTCATCCCCATTTTAGTTCTGCACATAACTCTCCAATTTGGACATAATGTAACTTGTTATTGTATCTCTTGACGGTATTTGCGAGATCATCCAAGAGCCAAGTGTATACACTGGTTGCTCTCTTTCTTTTGGAGTTCCGAGGATGCGTGGTTGGGCATGGATTGGAGCATGCTCGAGTTGTCAGACTTGTATTTGGACGACAGCATCGAAGAGGACGGGATCGGGGCGGAAATGGTCGGACGAAATCGAACCATTAGTGGAGAAATTAGTGCAGAAATAGCAGCCGGCTTGGTATTCGAATAAGCATATTCTTAGAACAAAAAGGCACCACGGGGATTCGGTGGTTGCAACGAGAAGTGCCGCGATACAAAAGCCCCCTCCCAACGGCCGAAGCTAAACACCGTTTCAGACGCTAATGGGTAGTGGTTCCAGTCATCCTTACAAGGCACGCTGGAGGAGCCAACGTAATTGTGCAGGGACCTGGGACGACACACTTTATTACGCAGACACCCTGCCTTAGCCAGAGTATACGTATTCCCTAGACCCTGTCGAACCAGGTTCACAAGCCATGCACGACAGGGACAACTACGTCTTAAACAATGTGCACCCCGACAAGGTAACTGGTTCGTCGAAAGCGGTTCGCCTCAACACATTCCCGAGCCTGATTTCGAAATGTCTTTGGTGAGTGCGCTCTCTCATGGAAGCAAAGATTGTTTTACATCGCCAGCGCCTTTCGACACTGCGCCTATGCAACTCAATCGTCGCCACCATGAAGCAGAACCTCTCTTCTCTTCTTGTTCAAGAGCATCACTAACAATGACGATAGCCACAGTTCCGCACTCCTTTTTGCCTTGATGGAAATGGCCCTCCTCAACCCATCAAAAATTCATCAGCTCCGCCGACCCCTTTTCGAGCCGTGCCTGCGCAACCACATCAAGATCCCCATTGTCGCCATTATGGATCAGCACCCTATCCTCCTGTTCAAGAGTCTCACCGACAGCAACAGCAACAGCAGCACGCACCTCCGCCTTCGTCGCCGGCGCATCCAGCGCATCGCCTATACCCGCCGTACGGCCTAAGAGATCCTTTCATAAAACGGGATCCTACCGAGGATCAACGCCGACCCAACTTGGCGGACCATGCGCCCGAAAGAATACCGTCAACGGAGCCCGGCAGCTACGGTGCGCCGGGCCAACCACCGCCAATTGTACCTAATCCGACGTCCTCCAACCAACATGGAGGCGCCCACCAGCCCTTCTATAGTAATTTTTCCTCGCCCGTTTCGCTTAAGAAGACAATTAGACGAGCTACTCAGGTACGAGCCTTGCGTAAATTGGAAGTGCGCAAGTACTAATGTGAGATAGGCGTGCGACAGCTGTCGGCAATTTAAAGCCAAGTGTGACGAGACGAAACCATGCAAAACTTGCAAGGAAAAGGGCGTGGAATGCATATACCGCGAGCCGGTACCTAAGCCGTATGTTTAACAAAATCTCACTCAGTCGAAGCGGTAGCTAAACATCATAAACAGTACGGATAAGGCTCAAGCCGATATTTTGGAAGGTCTTGGTTCGGTTCGGGTTTCGCTCAGCTCGATCATGTCGCAACTGGGGCAATTTGATCAGAGGCTGACCAATATGGAAACACTATTGCCCAAACATCTTGCGACGTCAGCCCTCAAGACCGAGCCTTCAGTAGAGGACGAGTATAAGCGTGCGCCAGGATCGCCTTTTGTCGCCAATGATGCTTCTACCGACCCTTACTATAACGACGCTCACCGCGACCATCCATCATCAGAGCCCATGCCACTGAGTATGATGGCCAAAGATGAGATGGAGGCTGAGCCTGGCCCACCGGTACCCCCTGGAGAGCCAGCCATTCCTATGAATCATACAACTTTGGCAGGCCTGCTTTTGGAATGGCCTTCGATTCGTGAGCTTACCAAGCACCATGTCGAGCGCGAAGGCATTCGGTACATCAGTGAATATCCCATCAGCCAGGAACAGAAGAGGGGTGTTTTGCTCATCTATGGGCGGGGTGAAGATTCCCGCCCATCACGACACATTCCAGAATCAACCGATCATGGCAACGGGGATATGGCCGATGATTCATCGGATATGACATCTTCTTCCCCAGCAGCTGACTGGGGCCAGCTAGGAGGACTCAGCCCCCCGGATGAAGTGGAATACGAGGGCGGTGTTTTGGCATTCGATGGGAACCCTGATTTCTCTGAGTCGGTAGTATGGAAATATGTGGAAAGTTTCAAGGAGAACATCCTCAACATGCACCCTATTATCCAACCGAAGCTGTTGGACTATGGGGTCAGACACTTCCTGGATAATCTTCCAGCATCGCAGCCTCGCTCGACAAAGCCACAAACCTCCAAATCCACCTTTGCCGATGGAGGAGGCTCGCAGATGCCAGAAGCTGCAGGCTCAAAGAGGAAGCGATGGGGGGACTGTGAGATGCCAACATCCTCTCCACCACGCACTGGTCGGCCAGATCGGTCCATCCACAGCGCTCTGGTTCTCACAGTTCTGGCTTTGGGCAAAGTTTGTTTGCACCGTGACAACGTTCCCGATATTGTCCATCTCACAGAGTCTCTTCCGCAAGGTAGCCAAGCCGTTCCCAACAGAGCTATTGCATCATTGCCAAACGCGCCCCCTTTCAAAGAACAACGACGTGATCATAAACCATCAAGCCTGCTCTCGCCACAGGACGGAGATAGCGAGTATCAAAGCCACCAGTCCTCGATCGACAGCTTCAAGAAGAACTATGAAGTGATACCCGGCTTAGAGTACTTCGCATATGCCACGGATATCCTTGGCAACCACACTGGCGCGTATAACAACATGAAAAACGTGTACGCCAACATCTTTGCTGGGCTATACTATGGCCAGCTGGGCAGACCGATGGAGAGCTATGCTTTCATCCATAAGGCTAGCCACAAGCTGGAAGTCATTATGCGACCGTAAGTAGTAGGGATTTCAACACTATGCAGGCGATGAGTGACTAAAACGATTCTAGGAGTTTGGACAAGATGAGGCGAATCAAGCGTAACAGCGAGTTCATTCAGGAGACCAGGTACAATCAACTTGCTCTGGCATTCTGGACCTGCCTGCAGTTGGAAAGTGATCTCATTGCTGAGATGCAACTCCCACCATCAGGGCTCCTCTCGTACGAAGACGACATGCCGCATCCTAACATGAGTCTCGTGGAAGGCTTCAACCAGCGAATCCTGGACAGCTACCTGGGCCAGTTGTATCTCCGAACCCACCTCAACAGCATTCATCGCATGTTTTATGCGCCCGAGGATCCTGCCAAGCCGGGCAAGGATAAGTTCAGAAATGTTGGTGTTGTATCTGACGCTGTTTCGGGCATGCATTGGGTTGCACCAAGCTTCGCATTCAGAGAGGATGATCAACCAGCGGATGACATTCTGGCAGCAAGACTGCGGGCCAAGTACTGGGGAGCTCAAGTGATTACTTACCGCCCATTCATCCGACAAATATTGCAGTTCTCGCACTCGATCAAGAACCACGCATCGAGCCCCAACTTTTCCAGCGTCAGTTCCGAATTCCGACAGGATATCACAGCACCTGTGATCCACCCGAAAGCCAGAACCCAAGGCGATATCGATCCTCAAGTTGTCGAGTTGGCCAAGAAGGGCATCAAGGCACTTATCGAAAGTACCCGTGCGTTCCATGGTCTAGGCGACAAGAGGCTGATTATCACCAATATTTTCGGCACGGCTCACGCGTAAGTCCCTCTCTTTCGAACTGATCATATCTGAAACTAACTACGTTATATATAGACAATGGGGCAACCTCTTGATTCTATCAGCCGCATTCCGCGACCCTATTCTCCACACCTATGTAGATGAGGAACTGCTCCGAACCCTTTTCCACAAGACTATCCAGTTTCTGCGACAGTCGGCAACAGCAACGAGCGCACTTCGAACGGATATGCATATTCTTGAGGGTCTGCAGAGGGATCTTTTTAGCTACGATCCCAGGACGAACTCGAGCTTCTCGAGTGGCACAAGTGCACCTGGCTATCATACTCCTAGGCCTGCTCCCATGGCAGCGCCGCCACAGATGCCTCACCCAGTAGGCGACCAAGGACATCCGCGTTCCATGCCTCACCATCGCACGGGCAATAAAAGGGTCGACAATATTCCCACCGCGACTTAGGACCTATCCTGATGACTCTTATCATCATCATCTTGACATGGCGTTCTGGGCCCTGATTCTTATGAGATACAAACGACAGCGAAATGGCGCCATTGCTTGGGAAATCTTTGCTCTGTTCTGGCCTTTATTCTCGTCGAGGTAATTTAGCGATGCGGCATCTTAAACTAACACTCTCAATATACATAAATATGCAGTCTCTCATGTCAATGCGCGCTTCTTGAAAAGGAAGAAGATGACCATCCCATCACCTTACTTCCAAACATGTGTAGATGCCACAATACAGTATGGCAGTACATATAGTTCGTTATCCCTTGAGTAAAGACTAAGCCGATTGTGTGCATGGTCGACACAAATGCAACTTGCAATAAGTGCATTCCCAAGTCATCCAATGCGGGCCAGAGCGACAGTGCTGGCAGATCCACTGGACCAGAGTATTATCTGACTTGATCATTCGAAACTGATGGGCGCAGGCGTTGGACATGTTGATGGGGGAAGGAGTTTATATCAGCGGCGCGTGTGAATGATGAGATAATACTAGGCAGTTCGGAACCTGTTGCAGAGTCAGTCTGGAGTGCAATGTAGATGGAATAGTTCTTTTTATCACATCTTGATAGTACTTACACTGTTATTGGCGATTAAAGCGTCAAGGTGATGGTTGATTCGCAACGCCAGAGCAAGGAGTAGTAAGTATCTTTTCGAAGTAGATTGAATGAGATGAGAAACGGTCGAGTAGATATCATATAACTTGCTTGGAAGGGCCCGAAGGTCGAGGGTTTTATACATGACCAAGAGGCAAGAAGACCTAGGCAAGTGTTCTAGGCGGAGTCCTTTAGAGTTTGGTCATATGCCATATAGAGAGTCGAATAGGAGCTAGGATGACCATGAACAAGACGTGACGAGTCGCAAATGCTGGGCGGTGTGCCAATAACAAGACCAGCATCAAAAAAAGCATGTGGAACAAGGTTAATCTCGCGGATAGGATTAGTGCACCATTAAGGCGAGGAAACGGCAAGTATCTGCGTGGCAATCGGCTGCTCGTCGTCTTTATTTTGGCCGTAGTCCAGCTCTTGTTGAGTTTCCGCGGTAAGCTGCTGTAGTGGGCAGGAGCTCAAGGACTGGGTCTCAATAAGTCCTGAGAAGCATCCCTGACTTTCAAGCTTCATGCTATGTTCTTGTCGAACAACCGCACAGAGCATTGTGGCAATATAGCCAACAATGCCAGCTAAACAACTTGCCTACAAGTGAATCTCCTCAATCGATTTTTAACATGAATGTATTAAGATAGTAAAAAGAACATCGAATAGATGAGACATAATCGCCGTGTAACAAATTTCAGCGTTTCCTCTCTCACAATTATTAGTCCGTCAAATAACCAGTGAAATTCACAATTCGGACACCTCTGAACAATACAAAGATGAGAAAAGCAGTTCAGAGAATGCAAAGAAAGAGAGGGTACTGGCATACTTCACACCAAATCCTACACAGCACCCTGTTCCGCCGTTACATTTCGTATGCCCCTGTAATTCCTGGATATGCTTCAATCAAATCTCAGGCTAAAGTCCTCATTGGCTCCAGCTCTCTTGTTCCATTCCTATGCATGCAGCTACGTACTTCAAGGTTCGAGTCCATCATATCAGTCGTACATTCCTCGCAGCTACGAGCAGCCGGCTTACGGTCTTGGAAGATGAGCCGTAAGCAAACTCCTATGACGATGGAGGGTCCATTCAGCGGCTTTCGTGTAATGGAATTGCCTGAAGTGCTCAGAAGCTATGTTATTCGACGCCGCTTGTTGGCTTCGTGCGGGTATTCTTCCAGAAAAGCTCGTCGTTTCGACCCGGCCGATTCGATCGAGTAACTGGCGAGACTATTATACAAAGCGCTTTGGCCTACTCCGGTGATAGGCCCCATGTTAGGGACTGTAGCAGGCGTGCTATAGGGGCTGATGCCACCAGTGAGCTCAGCAATCCCAGGGAGCATACCTGCGGTTTGGGGTGGTGGCTGATTCTGAATTGGGGCCAAACTTGGTCCTGGCACATACTGAACTTCGTCGGCATCGGGCACCACAGGCAATTGGGGCGGTGGTGGAATCGACTCTCGGCGGGGAACCATGGTTCGGCTGCTAGCGGGCATCGGGGGTGGACGAGGAGGAGGCCTGCTGTACACTGCTCGCGGCGATGGTGCTCCTAGATCGTGAGGCATTTTCCCCTGAGGCTGCGAGTGAGTATGACTGCGTGAGGGCGAGCTGTAGTGACTGTTGTTTCCATCGACATTGACTGCAGCTCCCATTGTGGGATATTTGGGGACAAGCCGGCCGTAACGTTGCCTGCAAGCATGGACAGTCCGGCGAATTTTTTTGGACACAGCTTCCCAATCACCAAACTGCTCTTTAAGATTGAGTAGATGCGTTTCTTCCGTTCTTGACCATATTTTTCTCTCCCCATCAGTAGGCATATACTTGCATGGCATACCCATTTTTGCGCCTCGTTGTCATCAGTACACACTCAGGAAATGGAACTGGAGGAGTACTTACAACTCGAACATTGAGGTAGGATTTTGTCACACTTTGATGGGACGTCAGTTGGATAGCCGAGATCAACATATACCAATATTCTTCTTGATAATGGATGAAAGAATCAGACTTTGGGCATGTGTGCAGAGGGAACCACGATCGATTCTTGTAGGTACTTGAATCCGGAGCACAGTGGTCATCTAGGCCATGGGGGAAGTATTTCCATTGAGGACGTGATAAAGGAAAGGAATCGTATAAAGGTCGAAGCAAAAAAAAAAAAAAAAAAAAAGAAAGGTTTTGCGGCTTTGTACAGTACGAAGTTGTCTCACCTTGATCTTTTGTTTGGAACATCTCTCACAGCTCCTTGCACCATACATCGTCCCGCCATCCGGGAGTGAGGGAGACCTGGCCGACTCGGTTGAGTAACTGGCGAGACTTGTATACAGAGGGCTTTCGTCTACCGAGGTGTTATGCCCCATGGCATGGCCTGCGGCAGACGTGCTATAGGGCCTGACGCCGCCAGTGAGCTCAGCAACCTTAGGGAGCATATCTGAAGTTCTGGGGGGCAGTTGATTTTGAATTGTGGCCAAACCTGGTCCTGGTCCATACTGAAATTCGGCGGCAATGGGCCCCATAGACAATGGGGGCGATGGCAGAATCGACGCTCGGCGGGGAACAATAGTTCGGTGACTAGTAGACCTTCTGTCCATTACAGGAGGTGAAGTTGCTCTTAGATCGCGAGACATGCTCCCCTGGGACTGTGAGCCAATGTAGCTACCTGAAGGCGAGCTCCGGTGACTGTTGTCCCCCCCGACATTGACTGCAGCTAGTGAGAAGGGGATAACACTCGCACGTCGAGCCATGTCTTCTTGGCCAAGTTCCCAATGCATAGTCTCTGCTGCTCGCCAAGGAACTGCCATCTCTTCTGCCACTTTAGCCCACATCTCTGGCTTAAACCTGCAAATCTGTCAGCTCGTTTCTTGGAAGTGTAAATCAACGATGACTACTTACCTCTCGTAAAGTCTGGCGAGCTTGTTCTTACGCTCCTCGTCCCATTCACTCCGCCTTTCAAGGTAGTTCTGGTAGTGTAGGCGGCAACTTGTCTTACTCCGGCCAGGCAGGCGCTTCGAGATATCCTCCCACTTCATGTTACGTCCTCGAAGCTCGATGATAAGGGCATCTTCCTCTGGCGACCACTTTCTCTGTTTCTTGCCGGGCGGCTGATCTGCAGCGTGGGGAGGCAAGCCTTGCCTTCCAGACATCGGTGTCGAAACTACAGGTGGTGACGCAATATGTGCAACAGGTTATGGGGGGAATAATTGACAAGAGAGAGTTAATCTTGACAAGGCAACAAAATAAAATCATTATGAGATCCAGAAGCCTCAGAAAGGGAACAGTTCTAAGCTAGGCAAAGCGCTCATCACCCGTTATAATTTTCTGAGAATTACTGCCATGCGGTGAAGCGTGCGCGTTCTGGTCAAGAGGGTCAATCAGGGAGCCAATCTACCCGTAAAAGCCTTTTGCCAGAAGATTGTGCCTACATATATGGCACAAAGTCCGACGAACGATCGACTAGGATGATGCGTAATGGCCTCCTATTGGCAACGCCAGGATTGTTCAAAATCCCCTCATGGATCCTTGTAAGTATGGGAGGAGTTCGTCCATGTTCCTGGTCACTCAGGGAAGCGCATCCGGTTACAGCCAACAATTTTCTCGCTTAGGCACTTGCAGGAAGCTAGAGACCAGGAGTCTGCTATCAATGGACAAAGGCGCATTAGTGGATGTGATGCTGCTTTTCCTGGTCAGCACGCACATGGGTGCCCTGCTTTCTGCCTGGCCTTGGGGTGCATTTGCTTTCCCCACTGACCGTAAGCTCGCTGTGACCAACGACTCACTGCGTGTGTTGTTTCGCTTTTTTCGCGGGGGCCGGAGCCCACTTTCCTTTTTTCTTTTCTTCTAGTTACTGTGATAGACTTACCGCGGAATTAAGTAGGTCATCGTTGATGAATGAGCTACTCCGTATTTGCTTCACGTGATGTAATTGCTACGTACAATATGTTTTACATATCAGTGGAACCCTTGAAACATGCGGCGTTGAAGCTAAAGGCGTTCATCGTACATATCCGTGCCATCGCAAGAAAAGGCTACCGCCGACCTAACTCGTAATGAGAACCAACATATTCTCAGGATCGCTGTGAAGCCTCTGAAGAAGCTCACTCGAAGTGCAAGTCTCAATACCCGGATGAGAAACGACAGGCTTGAGTCTTTTGGGTCACGGCCAAGGTGAGAGAAACTGAAAAGAAGAGCGAGTAACTGCCAACATGGTATAATTAGATGGACCAACCGAGTCTAGACCCGATCCGCCTGACAGGTCAGTTCTAACGAAGCTGGCATGTCGCCTCATTTTTTTAATGTATAAGATGACATCACATTTCAGTTAATCTCAGTAATTCAAGTTCCCTTAGAGGGGTCGCATTTCGCTTAGCTCGCCTGTTTCCAGAAGCCAGGGTCATGGTCTCGAAGCTGACTTTGTGTACCCCCTCCCACCGTGCCTCGGTGCATTTCCCCAGTCGAAGAAGAGCCACAAAGTATTCTTCAATGTCACGGCGGTGGGCCCTCGATCATGTTCTCTCCACTGCATCAAAGACCGTGCGATCCCGGGCAGGCTAGTGTCTCTTTAAGCTCATGGATGTAAACAAAACAGGCAGAAAAGAGATACGGTTACACCATGGCCACCGCTTAACTTTTCTGAAATATAAAATATACCATCCGCGAATCTCTCTCCATGTCGTTCTTATCATCTTCACCACGGCCTCACCAATTATGCAATCCTTTTGGTAGATGACCGCTGCAAAGTCCAATTCGAAGCTGAATCATCTGACTCCGGATCTCGGTACCCCAGACATTGCTTTCAAGTTCAACATATGACCGTACCAATTCAACTACCGAGCCTTTTAATATCTCAAAATACCCCGAAAACCCCGGGAGGTTGGGTGCTTGTGAACAACTCGCACCTGAACGGCACGAGGAACTCCATTGTCAACTCGAATCGGCTATGCATTGCGATTGTCGACACACAGTTGCAAACAATGTCAAGTACACAGACTCAGACTTCACCAGCCACTTTGCTATGGGATCACCAAGACTTGGTTCCGCTTCAGAAGAACTTTGGTGATGAGAATATAGTCTTATTATTAACACCTGCTGCTGTCCCTATAGACCCAAGTCTTGCTGATGCAAGCGATCCTTTCGAGCCGCTTGGTCAAGCACTTGCACGCACATATCCCTTGACTCGACACGTTCCCTATACCAAAGAGCGTGGTATTACCGGCATTCATTTGGCATTTATTAAGAGAGCACGGGTTGTTATCTTTGTCCTGACCGGGTTCTCGTCAGAGGAGGGTATTCTTCAACTTGAATTCGCAGAGGTTGCTCGAGAAGTATGTGAGAAACGCCCTATAGTTCTTGTGGCCTGCTGTGACGTTTCTGAAAGCGGAGCTCGCGACTACGGATTTCCAACTATCCTACAGTGTCCTGGGTACTTCGCAACAGACTTACGAGCTGTCGCCGTTCTTTTGACGAGTGAACAACCACCGACAGCTGTCAAGTCAACAACGATTAACGGCTCTCCTCCCTCGCCGACTTGGTCATTGTTAAAATGGGACTACGATAAGGATCTACCAGATACACACGCTTTATGGGAGGCAGCTTTGCCTCCCAAGTTCCACCTTGATCGCTCAACTCTCGGTTCCCTTTTAAAACGTGATGGGTATGCCATGCATTACCTTATTCGGGAACCTCAACGTGAGAAGGCCATTGGATTTTGCGCAACATTTACAACATTTACGGACAGTAGTGGTGATCGACTGATTGGCTCAGTGGCCGCAATCATCGTTCAAAAAGAATTCCAGGGGCAGGGTATTGGAAGATTGCTCCACGACGAAGTCGTGAAGAAACTCAGCCGGATTCGAGGTGTCGGCATCATTCAACTTGGTAGCACATTTCCAAGATTGCTTTCCGGTCTACCAGCTCCTGTATCTAACGCGGAGTGGTTCAAGAAAAGAGGCTGGAACCTGGAAGAATCATCACCTGGGAATGGGCGACAAGTGCTAGATTGGCTCTTGAGATTCTCCAACCATCCAGTCCCTAATCTAGCGCCCGCTGGCTTGAACTTTAGACCATGCCAACTCTCCGATTATCACCAAGTCATAGAGATGGCAAACAAGGAATCGCAGAAGAGACATGGGTTTGGGTGGTACGACCAATACGCCAAGACGATGAATAGCTGTTATATGAACGATATTGTTGTTGGACTCGAGGGGAAAAACCTGGTGGCAGCGGCAATAACATATTTCCCAAATAATGGGAGTCCTTGCAGCGCAGATATTCCATGGCCCGCCGCAATCGGACAAAACATTGGGGGAGTTTCATGTATCTGCATCAAAGGTGAGTTACCAGCTATAATTTGGTCCATACTAACGGTTGATAAGATGACGACCCAGTCATGGTCAATCGCCGTGACTCAGTGGCAACTAGATTGCTTCTGGCTTGCCGGCAGACCTTGAACGAGAGAGGAATGGAGGGGATGTTTGTTGATGGCAACAAATCGGATGAAACTGTGCTGCAGTCTCTGGGTATAAAACAACACTTGAGCCTCCTAAAGCTGCAGCTGACTGACTTTGGATTTTTCTAGGGTTTTGTAAATGGGCAGAATACAAGGAGCCTTGGCGTAAAGTCTAAACAGAAAGGCCCTGCCTCACAGCTGCCTATTGTCAGTCTTGGAGCTGGGGTTTTTTTTCACCATGGATGAGTGAGTGGTAATCTCTTTTGGACCAACTCTCCCGGGCCTTAGGAATGGATCGGGACAGAGGAAGTTACGATATACTGTAAATATGAATACTAAAGCGGAAGGGTTTCGGTAACACAGGCGATCCCTTACAGGAACCAGGAAACAAAAATTGACGGGTCCCCTCTCTTAGGTTATCAAATTCCCACTCTTCGCTCCTAAAGCCGTTTTAGATATGTCCAATAGTTGTTGATCTTGGCGCTACGCCGCCCCTGATAACCCATGAAGTTGATCCTAGTATCGCCACCAGTGCTGCCTCGGTTCGCATCTTGAGATAGCCATGAGTTGTACATTACTGTCGAAGCTCCAGGTACCGTGAATCGGCTCGGGGTACTACATGAATAGATGTTTGGGCGTCTTGTGAGGATGTGCGACGAAGACTGGATAAGGGCCATGAGCCGGAGCCGTGGCCAGATCGTTTGAATGTTTGCCAATTGGACCGAAATCTGATCCGTATGGCATGGAACAAATTGTTTTGCCTTCTTCGGGTGCTCTGCTCAGCTCTATATTGCGCCTCCGAAGATGGCTACTGGGGAAGATCTCTTGTATTTCCACCAAAGGGACAAAAAGGGTCTGCTAGGGATTAGATAGAACGAGAGTTCTAGCTAGATTTCTGTAGAAAGCAGAAAACCGAAGACGGATATTTCGAAAGGGCAATCAATGAAATACGGACGAGAATCAGTGACCTCGAGAGGGATTGAGGCCATCTGGAAGCATGCCAATACCGGCTATCTAGGAAGCTTACCAAAGTCGAAGCTGAACTAGCACACACTACCGATGAACGTTAAGAGAATAATGCTCAACTTGAGCTCATTGAGCGCGATTCTATGCGTCGCGTGAGAACAGGAAGAAAATAGAGCAGGATGCTAGGGACAAGATGCCACGATTCTTTGAACAAAACAGAGAAAAGGATTCCGGTACGCCAGATCATCTAGCACCCCAATCAAAAGACATCGTTCTGCCTACATAGCTGCCAGAGCTATCCCTAGTTTCCAATGGCCGAATGCCACAAAACGAGCCAGCTGATGATACCGCAACGGTCGTGAACAGACTCGTCGAGGTAATAGGCGAGACGTTCAATAGACTTATTCAGTTGATGCGGAAGACGATATGATTTAAGTAACAAGAAAAGCACAACCCAAGCGATGCCAGTCAGGAGACAAGAATAAAGGGGCCTTTGACGACTACACAGTTGAACGCTATAGTACCCCAGGGTCATAATTAACACATCAGCTTCGAGGAAAGAAGAGGGGTAGTCAGAAAAGGCTTTGACAGATGAGATACCAGGAAGCCGTCACTCGGAAAATGTTCCGATGATAATCAAAGGTCGACTAGCAAGCCGAGAAACATCTAAATCTACGGACAGCCATTTAGAAGATGCTCTAGCGGAAATTTGGAAGAAAGGCGAAGCGACACCTGGAAGGGCAAATCAATCTCGAACCTCAAAATGCGCAGGATGTTCCAAATGTAAAGGTTCAAGGACAAGACGTTGAAGCAGCCCCAGCCAAAATTTTCTTCGGATGCGTTACGCGAAGAGGTTTGAAGTAACAGAGGGGTGTTTTGGTAAGACCGGTATTTGGATTCGTATAGAAGTAGTAGCCGAAAGTCAAAGAATGAAAAGTCTGCATTTGGCCATTCCCTGGGAGAAGAGGATGAAATTGGCGATGAATTGCCAATAAATATCAGTTAAGCCATTTAGCTGTCCGGATCTCGTAGTGATATGGGAGAGAGGCAGTGGCAGTGCCGAAAAAGTAAGTCAAGACATTGAGGTAAGTAGGTAAGTAGGAAGGATGCACTACCGATGGCGGATATGAATAGTGAACTTGCAATAGGTTCCAGGAACCTTGAATAGGGCAATTGCTCTGGGAATGTGATCAGCTCCTCGGGCTACCCTCTAATCGTTCTTTGCTCATCTCGTAGCTCTTGTCACCGACTCTTTGACGTTCAGAGCTAGCTATCAATGCTTAGACTACCATGCGGGTAACATACACCCATGTCATCGAACCTGAGGAAGCTGTGGTAGGCCAAAGCACCGGTAAGTTGGGTTAATTAAAGACTTTAAACTATCCCCAATCGATCGCCTTTGCGATATTACTCATTGCCGCATGTTGAAACAATCATCGTACCCCCCTACGCCAAATCAAATCACAATATCCTTGATGATGGCTGCATATGATGACATTTAGCTCCGAACTATATCTGAGGCCTATGGCGAGGGCTCAGTCAAAGATTAAGTGGCTCACGGTGAGTAGTGACATCCCCGACCGGGTAGGCTGGGCTATCTGTCACTTGGCACCGATTCTCCCACTAAAGGGAGAACTCTCTGTCACAGGGACGAGCAAACGTCATATTGCCATTCCCTCCGTAGGGTAAACCATGAGATGACACGGCCAACCACCGCTGTATGTTCGTCTGGCGGGTATTTTTCCTTCAACATCCATCATGGTAGGCTTTTCCCTTCCGAGCTGGACTAAATTTAGAGTTATCTATGTCGTTATCGTAATGTGAAGTTCGGCATTTAATTCTCTATTTCTTTTGAATACTGGAAAGTCAATGTCTCTTACAAAATGCTCTGTCAGAAATTACACGCTAAATCGACACTATTAGTTATAAGCGGCTAACGTTACGCTGCAACAACCTTCGATTCATATCGCAGGTAAGGAATGTTTGCCGTGGAGAAAAAGCCTATTCTATGAACCCAACTCTGTTCCCCACATTGCTACCGAGCATCGGGCTAACATCTCTTAGCCGTGATCCACGCCGTAAACATCATGTTTTTTAGTCACGAGGAACCTGTTTTGATTCATCTACCCACTTGGACTTGGCAAAGCCTTTTCCTTTTGTAGACTATAGGCGACTTAGGTGATGGTTTGAGTGGTCTGCATGTCAGCCATATCATTGGCTGGCGTCGGCGCGTAATTCCGCGGTCAACAGTTGGTCATTCAATGATAATCACCATCCCCCCAGTTTATAGAATTCAACCATGTATTTACAAAGCCGATGTTCGATAGAATGAGCGGTACAGTTGCTCCATCATATTTCCTTCTTTTTTTTTTTCCATTTTTCACTTGACTTCGTGCTCATCATTCGGAATGAAAATGATTGTTACAAAGAAAGAGTACAAGTTCTGCTGATACCCTTGACAGTTAAGGCTCGCTGAACAAAATCAGTGGCAGCGCACGTCGAAGTGCAATTGGTGTGATTGGTCAGACGCAGCCCTTTACACCCCAATTAGGCAAGTTTCATAGTCGCTAGGATAGATAATCCATTGCACCTTGTTGTGGTCAGCGCTGTAGCCTCCACTACAGCACAGCGAGTGATTCATCAAACGGCATCTTTTTTTTGTTCTTTTTTATATCAACATACACTTCTTAGATTCGAATTTCGAATCTACTTTCGCTGATTCATCCTTGCCATACGTCGCACTCGTCGGCTTCGGAGCCGGGGATCTTGGTTGCTGTTACGCCAGCTGTCAACTGCTCGCTGGATAAGACCTCGCTTGCCTCGAAGGGGAATGTTGAGCTCAGCCAAAGCCCAACCAACGCGGTTGCAGTCCGTCTCGTACATGAGTCGGTTGCCACGATATTGATCCTTGGGGCAGCATGCGCGAGGGTAGACACAGTTTTCTTGCTTGAACTCTGGTGATAGCTCATCAATGTTTACTGACTCGATGTCACAGCGGATAGTGTATTCCATCTTGACCCTGTCTCTAGAATACTCAAAAGCGATCCACTGAACACCGTTACCGTCCTGTCGGACAACCAAGGGGAGCGGGGATGGGTCCAGGGGCTGCGCTGGGGTTAACACCGGGCGTCGTGTTTCCGGGGCTCTGCAG